>BQNB010112477.1:0-22144 GCA_026074375.1 Tanacetum coccineum | reverse complement strand
AAAGTGTTGTTTTTGGTTTAGTCGGCAAAATATAAATTTAAAACTTGAATCATCTTAAATATACCATACAACGACAGCAAATCAGGCCATAAAACACAAGGTTTGTTATGTTGGGCCATAAAACATAACGGGTGTAGTTGTACCCGAAGAAGAACTCGCCATCTAGCTTAGTGTCGGAAAATAATGTAAGCAACTTGTATGGATTTCTCCGCCAAGAAGGAAGCCTGTTGACTAGTGAAGTAACTCTCGAGTTGGGTACTCAGGGAGAGGAGTAGGGCGAAGAGGAGCTTCGTGACCAAACTACTATAAATCATCGTGTCTGTAATATCCAGCAATTTTCGAAATTTTAAATGACTATTTTACCCTTTGACTTTTTCAGGTCTGACTTGACTTTTTGTCTTTTGACCTTTTATTGTCACATAAAAACGATTACCGCGTAATCGGTAATTTTTTGGAACATATTTAAATAATAAATCATATTTATTATTACACATCTCTCATGTGCAAATTTGTTTTTAACTAATTTGACTTGAAAACGAGAAGATATAAGTTATTCCTAAATTGACTTATCAAAAACGACCCGCTAAATCACGTTTTCACGACTCGGACTCTAAAGAAATTTGATGTAAAACGACATTCCGGACAACTTTTTATTTTTTCCCGAGACCGGAAAATGAGCAGAAAATGACTGAAATACCCTTGCAAAATTTTGAACATCGCACACAATGCGTACGACACAAAAATAATTAAATTTATATTTAATTATCACTTTTTATTAAATAAAAATATTTAATAAATTATTTAACAATTTATTTCAAAAACGTATATTAAAAACGCAAATATTCAAGTTAAAGTTCATTTTACGGACAAGGTTTATCGGTGATGCACAAATAAATAATAAACACTTTAAATAAATGTTATAAAACGATTATGAAATACTATCAAGTAAATACTCATTGTTGTTGGAAAAATTATTTGGAACGCAATGGCGCAAGTTTCGTGTTTTGAATCGTCCGTTAACTAGCCTAAACGGGACCCGAACCATTAATTAACAAAAATTACACATTTGGTCCCTGTGGAAATATTTACACAATTTACCCTAGACTAATTGTGACTTGTCACTTTTATTTATAACTTTTAATATATATATATATATATATATATATATATATATATATATATATATATATATATTATTAGGTTTACTCATTTTTTCTTTTTATATTACACAAACACATATACCATCCCTCTCCCCCCCCCCCCTCAAACTTCGGCGTCTGCCACATCTTCGCCCAACCTTCGGCCACCGTTCGCCCCGCCGTACCCGCCACCTCAAAAATTATACAAAAACGTAGATCTACCTCCGATCTACCCGATCTACCACCTCACCCGCCGCCACGCGCCATCTCCATCACTAACCACCGCTGCCCCACCTCCTCACACAACCAACCGAAACCACCACCCACCCACCTCGCTGCCATCACCATCGAGCACCACCTAAGGGTGTGTTTCGTTTAACAGACCACCCACAAGGGTGCGTTCGGTTTTGAAGCACCAAGGGTGCGTTCGGTTTTGCCACCCCAAAAGGGTGCGTTTGGCAGCCGCTGCCACCCCCACCGACACCACCACCTCCACCCAGCCACCACGGCAAGGGTGCGTCTGGGTTGTCTCGGCACCAAAAGGGTGCGTTTGGTTTATCAAGAAATACCACAAGGGTGTGTTGGTTTATGTGGTTAACACCACAAGAGGGTACGTTGGGTTGTAGTTGCACCAAGGGAGAGTTTGATTGTTCTTTGCACCACGTAGGGTGCGTTTGGTTTTCTAAACAACACCACAAAGGGGCGTTTGGTTTAGTAGAACTGCCAAAAATGGGTGTTTGGTTGGCTGTGTAATCGCACAAGGGTGTGTATGGTTTGACAGATTCATCATAAGGGTGCGTTTGGTTGGCTGCGAAGCAGCAAGGAGTGTGTTTGGGTGAGCAGGAAAGCCGTGGGAGTGTGTTTGGGTGAACAGGAACACCGAAAGGGTGCGTTTGGGTTAGCAGTTTCGCACTAAGGGTGCGTTTGGTTGTGCAGGAACGCACTAAGGGTGCGTTTGGTTTAGCAGGAAGCACCAAGGGGTGCGTTTGGGTTAACAGCAACTATTAGGGCGTTTGGTTTATATGAATAAACTAATAAATACATCGTAAGATTTTATAAATTATAAAACGGATCAAATGGTGGTAATGGTTAAATAAATATACTATTTATTATTTTGTTTTTGTGTTTACAACACATAAGATGTGTTTGGTTTTACTTATTTATATTATCTATCTAGTCTCGTTTAGATATATATTGAAACACGAGGGTATTTGCAATGCGGATTTGATTAAAGTGGAAAACGTTGAGTTTTGTAAACCATGGGAAACGTTGTATAAATGAATAGTTCATGCTGAAATTTATAAAAAGTTCTATACTTCATAAATTTCATTATAATTTCTTTTATCTTAGAAAAAACAATAAAATATGAAGTTATATTGCCTTAAGATAGTTAATTTGTAATTATACAATAACCGGATAAATAGACGAAAACTATACTTTTACAAATGGGATAACTATCTTAAGCCTAACCGTCAAGGGGAAACGAAATAATAATTTATAAAATATTATTTTATATTCCCGGTAATAGTCAATGTAATAACTTTTGTAGAAGCTTTAAGAATGTCATTTACTCTAAAGTGTAACTTTAAAACGTGGTGTTTACTTTTATGCTGACTCTTTATTAATTTTAATTACTTTTATTTTATTTTCATATATAATATATGTCGCGTATTATATACACTTCGTATTACTCTTTTGGTTGTTTGTCTTTGTGAATACTTTTATTTTATTTTCATATATAATATATGTCGCGTATTATATACACTTCGTATTACTCTTTTGGTTGTTTGTCTTTGTTATATAATTCCCGATATGAATTATATACTTGTTCATTCTTTCATATGTAATATATACGGAATATATTACACACTTTGTGTTTACTTTCGACTTATTTTATTTAACCAACCACCAAACTATTACAACTTGAGATCTAAATCTTTTATCAACGTATCACATTCATCATTCTAAGTTAGTGGGTATTAGCCGATAAGATTAGTTGCAACTTCTTGATCGAGCCGTTTCATCTTCCGTTCGTGTTGTGCATATTAGATGCCTATCCGTCAATTGTCCTACAACATCAAGGTGAGTTTATAGCCCCATGTTTTACTAGTTTTACATATATTTTTAGGGTGAGAACATGCTTGTTTGCAAATGCATTTACATGGATGATTACAAATTAGTTTACATACTCATTTACATATCTCACGATGAGATACATCACTAGTTTTCACTTATGGATACTACAACTTGGATTTCATTCTAATGATTATGGATTAGCCTAAGTTGCATGAACTGTTAATTAATCGGAGGGTAAGCACGAATGTTATAAGATAGATCTATTTGGGATTGATAATCCCCGTTCGGGTGACTAGCTATCACCGGGGACGAAAGTTATACCATGTCGGATCATGATTGGATTGGCGCCTACGGGGCCAACAATCACATACACATGAATATTTTTATTACTGCCCGAGTGTTCTTGGAGGGGACAACCTACGATGGGTACATTCTTACTGTGCCTTGAATAAAGTGGCATACAAACAAGTCTACGTCACAGTTTCATGAACTTAGGTGTGTAATCATAATCACAAATGGTGACTATTTAAGGATTGAAATAGGTCATGCATACATTACAAATCTTGGATTTGAACATATATTCATACATTTTGTGACTATTTAAGGATTGAAATAGGTCAGGCATGCATTACAAATCTTTGATCCAACATTTTAAATCACTTTATGATACTGTAGAGAGACAGTAGTCACTAAACGTTTTACATGGTACTGTGATGACACAGTAGACAAATACATTCATTGGAATTTACATTTATACTTTAACTAACCTATGAACTCACCAACTTTATGTTGACACTTTTAAGCATGTTTTTCTCAGGTGAATTAGATGCTTGGTTTACTGATGTGCATTGGAGTCTAAATTGACAAGATTTCATTCATGGATTTCTACTTATATACAAATGATCAAATCTCGTTGTATTGCTTTCAAGCTTTTCATTGTGATGCAATTATGGGACAAATGTTATATCAATTTCAAGAAAATCAACGAGATTACTTTTCAAACGACACATTTAGAGGTCGTTCTCTTGTATCTTGTGATGTTGTATTATGAAGTAACACTCCCGGACATATTTCCGCTGCGACACATTTTTGGGGGTGTTACAGATTGGTATCAGAGCACTGGTTATAGAGAACTAGGTTGCATATTTTACCCTAGACTATAACCGTTTTCGCAAATATTGCATCACATCAAACATTTTCAAAGTGCATACACACTACTTGCTTACTTGCTTAGGTTACTTGTTACCTTAAGTGCTTACATGACATACATATATATAATATATATGCTTGCATTCCTTTTTGCGTATATTGTACGTTTATTTATATAAGAGTTAATTATATAAATACTAGAACATTTCTTAAGACATTGTGAGTTGCACAATGGTCTCATTTATACCTCAGACATTGTAAGTTACACAATGGTCTCATTTTACATCTTAGACATTGTGAGTTGCACAATGGTCTCACTTCGTCCTCAGACATTGTAATATGAACAATGGTCTCTAAAAATCTTTTTTTTCAGGACTTTATACAATATCGTATTACACGAAAACCGTCATAATTTTGTTTACATGGAATTATGTATGAATCTAAGTATTACAAGTCTTGTATGGGCGGGACTTGTAATATAAGGATTGATATGATAATTGCTATGTAAACAAAACCCGTCACAGTTCTGTTTACATGGGATTATGCATGAATCTAAGTATTACAAGTCTTGTATGGGCGGGACTTGTAATAGGAGGATTGATGTGATAATTGCTATGTTGACTCGTTCATAAGGACCTTTATCGTATTTACTATAACCGTATACTCATCAATTATTTTGAACGCTATGTCGATCTTCCCTGATTGTTTTACTCTTCGTCTCCGAAGACGAGTTTTAAACACTCGTCCCATACTCATTCGAAGCACATGCATCGTCATGTCATCCACCACATTGAAGGTTATGTGAGTACGCGTATTGCATCAGAAATTATTAAGTAGGATGATTTATAATCTCTTTATTTGAAAGGATTGGGACGCCTCTTCATTTAAATAAATAAATTGTAAATCACCGAACCATAAGTTTATCAATTCATTATTTACATAAATTGGGACGCTTCTTTATGCAAATAATGAATTATAAATGAGTGGGCTTAATGGTATCCAATATGACACGAGTATGAACTCGAACCCGACAATCACCGAAATCCGTTAAAAAGGGTCTAGAAACACAATCGTGTCTTACCACTCAGCAGAATCTTAAGGCCTCACTTGGAACTACCTTATCTCATTCTTAAGTTATTACTTTTGCCGTTACAAATCTTTACGATCATGAACTGTTTGTGGAGCTAACCGACTTGTGCACACTTGAACTAATGGAGTTGATTCATCCTCGAACTAACGACTGAGTACCATATTCCGCCGTCTATCGCATAAGCTCTCCCGCGAGCTCCTCCCATTTGTTGAACTTTATTCTGGGGATATTGTTTCTCGAAATGTCCTCACTCTCTGCATCCCATCACCATTTGTTATAGTTATTGTCATTATGGTTGCTGTTGTTGGGTCCTGGAGCGGTCCCAGCTTGTACAACTTTATCCAATAGGTAATGCAACCCCCAAGTGAATAATTATTTTAATGAAGATTTTGTTAGACTGTTCGTGATATATATTAGTTCTTGATTGAGAGATGTGAGATTTGTGAGTTTCCAACAAAAGAAGGCAAAGAGTTTAGGCTAATTGATATATGGATGTGATTGATTATTTTTGCGTAAAAGAAATTTTGGATTGATTGGAAATATGGCGGCATTATAGTCAAGTTTATGGTCAAGTCCATGGGTGATTTAGAAAAATATAGTTGCCGGTCCGAATTTTTAAAGGAGGGTAAATGGACGTTTAAAAATGTTTTGAAAGGTTTATTAATTACCGAAAGTCTTTGAAAATATTCGTGGAGCTTCTTAATATTAAAATGAAGGTTTAGGAATTTTCTAAAAATGATAAGTTGTTGTCGTTAGTCGTTTCTAAATATAGCAAGTTTATATATATATATTTAGCGACCTAAGGATTTTGGTTAGACGCTAGGGTTTCACTAGTGTGTTTTTGGAAATATGGAAACGATTAAATTAGGGGACGCTATTAACGTCCCGAAACTAAAAACTTTCCTAAAATGGAAAGTTTCCATAAATAGTAACTTTTTGTAAGAACGTCGTAACATCTTCATAAACTTAATAAGTTCGTAAAAAACACATTTTCGTTACTAAACTAAAGCACAAACATATATGGTTGCCTATTTCGTTATTAAACATTGTGTACAACGTTTTGTTATTATTATTATTTCTCGTTTTAAGGCGTGTCTATTTATTAGGTCGCAGTTAGAGTCGTTCAGTTATCCCTTATTCGCATCGTTTTCTTACGGTGAGTAGACTCACGATACATCCTCGTACTTCCTAAGTAAGTTGAATACTTACGTCCTTTAGCCACGTCCGATGTTACCTGTCGAACCTTACAGATATCAGAAACCAAACTCTGCCTTTAACCATTTAAAACTTTATCACAGACTTACCCCCCCTACACATAACCCTGTGATAATTTCACTCTTAAGAACTTTCTTTATAACGTTGTTAAAATGCCCAACATATAAACAAGTTTTCTATGGTGTTATTTGTATATATTTTATCATTTCTCGTGAACTTTTGATACTTAATAGTCTAAATTGCTTGCAGGTTCACTTGAAGACACTACTAACTAAAACTCAAGAAATTACGCACTTTGAAAGACAAATACAAAGTGAAGAAAAGATTTCAAGCTAAAAGTACAAGAATGCGCCGCAACTCAATAATTGTACGCCGCACATTAAACCTAAGGCGCCGCACTCCCATCTATGAAAGAAATAATGAGACTTATAATGTAAATGCATAAACACACTAAGTACGCCGACAATTAACCTAGAACGTCCGTGAGCACTTTCTTGCAATCAGCTTTAATACTACGCTTTTAATCACTAAGTAGGCCAGCAAAATTTCATATTGTGCGCCGCCTATTATCTACCCAGAAATCAGCCTATAAATAGAGGACGAAATTTCACTTTTAAATCATTCCTCCCACTCCTCTTATTCTACAAATCTTCTTCACACACACACACACACCAATCCTTTTATCCCTCATCTATAAAAACACCAAAAAACACCACTACCTTTGAAGAATAAAGATCTAACGATCAAGAACGAAGACAGTTGTCAACTTAGTTATTGAAATAATTGAAGTTTATGTTAAGCCTATTTTTGTTATGAACTCCTTAGCCATGAGAGGCTAAATCTCTCATGACTACTCGATGATGTTATGATAATGAATAAGTGTTTGGTATGATCTTGATCTCTTTAATCTCAAGCTTATGTTGCGATCCTATTATATCTTATCTTGTCAGTTTTGCTTATCAACTTGAATTATATAATCCAATTCCGGTATAGTCGAAAACCCGTTATGATCTATGTGTTTTAAAGATTTTATCTATGGTCTTTATCTTTGTGCCAGAGAATCCACTTTCGTAAATTAATAAACAAATAAGGTATGTTATACTAGAAACTGACTATTTGAGTGAACACATTGTGTTCTGTTAACAAATAAATCATGGGTTAAAAAAGTTATTTATGAAAACTTTTCTGACGAGAAGTCCTTTTTTAAAAAATATCACCATCTTTGAGTCAAATCATTTCCAACACTTGTAAGTTATATTGAACAATTCGAGTAGCATCCTTAGTTATCATTGTTAAAAATTAAAGTACTTTTAAAATTGCTAAAGTCTAATTCTTTCTGATTATTTAACACAACCAAATCCATGTGGAACGACCAGGTCATTACCTAAAAAGATTATACTACATATTGGGTTATACTTACCCGTTGTATCCATATAATTATCCGGTATTTTTCATGTCTTATAAATTTAAAGCTTTGAAACACAACAAAGTTATTGGAGCCGCGTGCCGAGATATGTTAAGATGTTCTAATAGTCAACTCTAGAAAATTATTTAAACTCCCCATCTGTTTCAAAGAAATCACCGTACATTTTCTGGCAAACTGGACCCCAAACCAAATTCTCCCTTGGATACATACACGTGCTTCCAATTCTGAACTTGTTGAACCATTACCTGAACGTGAACGTACTCTGAATCGAAGACTTCGTCTACGAAACAGGAGAGTTCCTTTCAATCAAAGAAACAACCCACCTCAAAACCTGAGAGTTTTCTATCCGCCAATTCTCGACATCAACCACTTTCGTCACTTTCTCGTGATTCTCGAAAATCTCTATCCAATGGATGATGAACCCATGTGGGCTGCTTACATTGATTCCGCTCCAACTCGGTCTGCAATCACTATTCCTGAAACCACGAATGAATTTTCTATTAACGGTAACCACTTGACTCTTGTTAAAGGAAACCAATTTGATGGTAGAACCAAAACCGATCCTCACAAACACATTCACGAATGCCTCGGAATCTGCGATATGTTCAAATACAAAGACACCGAAAATGAAGCCGTCCGCCTAATGATGTTTCCCCTATCACTAACGGAGAACAAAACATGGCTAGACGAACTCAAACAAAGGAACTAACGAAATTTGGGAAGAACTTGAACCTCTTTCATTAGCCGAAATTCTTCCCCTACTCTTTTCGAGCCGAGCTTCCTCAGAGAAATCTGATCTTTCTCTCACACGAAAATGAAACTTAACCGATGCTTGGCTCGAAGAAGGAAATTGCACTAAACTGCATGGTCACAATTTGTCCAAATGCAATATTATCAAAATCTTCTATCACGGTCTCAGCGAAATAACCCTAGAAGTTCTTAATGCCGCAGCTGGTGGTATTTTTTTCTATAAAACACCAAATCAAGCTTAGTCACCTCTCAATATAAATCATACTCAAGCTCGAATGGGCTAAAAATCAAAAAACCAAATCAACTCTTAAGAAAACTATTGCTTTTGCCGATGGAGACAACAGTAATTCAGATACTGACAAAATTATGGCCCGAATGGATGCCATGACCCTGAAAATGGATACTTAGTACAAAGAACTCCAGTCCAAAGCTAAAAAATCTAAACCTGATCTTGATGAAGATGACATACCCATGTCTCGTGAAGAATAGGCTAAATTCATGCAAACGTTTTGTAAGACTCGTTTTTACAATGATTACCGCGACCGAGACTCAAATTGCGATAATTGCAATCAACAAACGAAGTTTTACAATCGAGACATTTTACCGATCCAAACCGATGACAAACCTTATGATCCTCAAAAAGACATTCAACGATTCATGAATCTCAAAAAACAACCAACGCTTTCGTCAAGAAACTTTTATGGACCTAAACCCACTCAAAACTATAGACAAAAAATCATCAAGCCTTCAATCCAGAATCTTGACAATAAGTTGACAGACTTGCTGACAACAGTACTGGTCGACCTTATGGAGTCCCTTCCAAGTACAATCAACCAAACCCAAAAGACACCAACTCCAACTCTATCAACCTCACACTCTTCGTAATTGAGCATGTGAATCGCAGTATTCACAAGAAGTGGTAAATCGAATTACCAACCAGTTAACCCAAATAACCAACAAGACAATTCTGAAACCCCTGTCAATTTTAATAGTGATGATGAAGAAGACAAACCTACACCACAACCAAAAACTCAAAATCCAAAACAAACCGAAGAAACTTCATTGCTTAAACCATATAAACCAAAAATTCCATATCCTCAACGCCTAAGGAAAGAAAAAATGAAGGCCCAATATGGAAAATTTCTCGACATAATCCGCTCCACCTCTTATCGACGTCTTAGCTAGAATGCCTAATTATGGCAAATTTCTCAAAGAGCTAATAAGCAACAAACACAAGATCGAACAAATTTCTGCCGCTTTCTTTAGCGATAAAAGTTCAGCAATGATCCAAAATAAAGTTCCACCAAACTAGGAGACCCCGAAGTACTTATTCCATGCCAATTTAACAAAACTTACTCGTTGCAATGGCCTTAGTAGACCTTTGTGCTACAACGAACCTTGATGCCATATTCACTCTATTCCAAAACTATCTCTTGAACGCTTAACTACCAAAATAGCGATAAAATTAGACCGATAGATCATTCCTATACCCTGTTGAATTAGCTGAAATATGCTCATTGAAGGTTGGTAAGATTTACCTTTCCTGACATTTCTGTCAATTCTTGGAATGGAAAAAGATTGTAAAGTTCCCCTCATTTTGGGACGACTATTTCTTCACACTGTTGATGCAGTTATTCGAGTTAAACAGAAACAACTCAATCTTGGAGTTAGAACAGAACGAATGATTTTTAATATCGATTCTGCAATGATCACTCTATACGAAACGATGATACTTGTTTCAGTATCGATGTTATCGATGAAATCCTAGAAGAAGACTTTGATGCTCTTCTAAATGAAGGTAGTAAAATCCTCCATTTTATCAAAGGAACCCTTCTCGAAAAAGAAATATTTGCTGAATTCGATGAATTCATGGAAATGACTGCCAATGTAAACTCTGACTCTGAATCCTATACGAAGAATTCACCATTATGAAAAATCACCATTCAATACAGATTATAAATCAAAACATACTCTGGAAGAACCTCATTCGGATCTCGAACTTAAACTTTTCCTTGATAACTGGAATATGTATTCCAGGAAACCTTCTTTTCTCCCGTTCTCATATCATATCAGCCTTTCCCAAGACACGTAAAAACGAAACATTGTATCTGTCCTAAAAGCATAAGCAAGCTTTTGCTTGGAAAACAACAGATATTCCTGGTATCTGCCCATCATTCTGTAAACACATGATACAACTTCTGGATGACAAGAAACCAGTTGTCCAAAAATAGAGAAGGTTAAACCCAAACATGCAAGAAGTTGTTAAAAAGAAATCGTGAAACTCTTGATACAGGAATTAAATATCCAATACTTGATAGAACCTTGGTTAGTCCTATTCATTGTGTACCAAAAAAGGGTAGAATTACAGTTGTAACCAACGAAAATGATGAACTTGTTTCAACAAGAACTGTTACTGGTTGGCGAGCATGCATCGATTATCGTAAACTCAATGAAGCAACCGCAAAAGATCACTTCCCTTTTCCATTTATGGATCAAATGTTAGAAAGCATCGCAGGGAATAAATACTTCTGTTTCCTCAATGGTTTTTCTGGCTATTTTCAAATTCCTATCGATCCTAATGATCAAGAGAAAACAACATTCACATGTCCTTTCGGAAATACCTTATAGTGAATTTCCTTTCGTTTATGTAATGCTCCTGCAACATTCCAAATGGTTGCAATGTTGCAATCTTCAATGAAATTGAACGAAGAGAATCCGATCGAAGTATTCATGGACCATTTTTCTGTCTTCGAAAACTCTTTCGACACATATCTAAACAACCTCGATAAAATGCTCCAGCGTTGTAAAGATGCTCATCTTGTCCTAAATGGTGAAAAAGTGTCACTTCATGGTTAAAGAAGGAATTGTGCTTGGACACAAAGTGTCTAGCGCAGGACTTGAAGTCGACAAAGCAAAAATCGACGTAATCTCAAAACTTCCACCCCCGACCAATGTTAAAGGTATTAGAAGCTTTCTCGGACATGCCGGTTTTTACCGACGTTTCATTAATAGATTTCTCAAAAATCGCCAGACCTCTTACTAAGCTGCTTGAAAAAGATATTCCATTCGAAATTGCCGATGAGAATGTCAAAAACATTGAATTGCAGAAGGAAAAACTCACATGTGCTTTTGTGATCGTAAGCCCAAATTGGAATCTTCTGTTTGAACTTATGTGTGATGCGAGTGATTTTGCAGTAGGAGCCGTTTTAGGCCAAAAAGATGGTAAAAATTTTCACCCAATCTACTTCGCAAGTAAAACTCTTAATCCAGCTAAACAAAAATACACGGTAACTGAGAAAGAACTTATGGCTGTAGTTTTAGCATTCGACAAATCCAGAATCTTACTTTAATTCTCTCAAAAAACGATTGTTCACATTGATCATTCAGCCTTAAGGTACTTATTCAAGAAACAAGATGCTAAACCATGCCTTATACAAGAATTCAACATAGAAATCAAAGACAGAAAAGGAACATAAAATGTTATAGCCGACCATTTATCCCGAATTGAAAATGATGAAACAAGCGATGACAGTGAAGTCGACGACAATTTCCTAGAAAACCTGATGAAATCAACACCAAAGATGACCGTTGGTTTGCAGACTTTGTCAAACTACTTTGTCGGTGATATATACCAAAAGGGATGACATACCAACAAAAAATAAAATTTTTCGGTTCGACCATAAACACTATCATTGTGAAGATCCTTTACCTTATCAAAGTATTATTTCTGACGTTATGATCAACGCTGTATATTCTGGACCAAATCCTGAACCATATTAGATCAATGTCACCACAGACCAACAGGTGACATTAAGACCCAACATAATGATAAAAAAGTCCGTGACTCAGTATTTTACGGCACAATAATCAAAGAGAGCTTCCCCGAATATAAAATTTAAATGAAAGAAAGAAAACGCAAGAAAAATACGAACAAATTCAAAAAAAAATATGAAAACAAAAAAAAAAACGAAATATACAGAAAAAAAATAATCCCATTATAATGATAAACCACAACTATAAAACACTTATTATACGACAAAATAAAAAAATAATAGAAATCAAAAAAAAAGAAAAAGAAATAAAAAAAAGTCCGGGCCAAAAAAAAAAATATTAAATAAAAAATTTAAGAAAAAAAAATCAATTTAAGAAAAAAAATATAAAAAAGACATAAAAAAAATAAAAAAAAAAATAACATAACAAACAAAAAAAAACAAAATAGAAAAATGAGCATAAATAAAGAAAAAATAAAAAAAAAAATATAGCGACAAAAGGATAAAATATTTACAAGAAATATAAGGAAATAAATCTTCGCTAACAGTACAATAAAATCAAAATAATAGATAATAATAAATCAAAAAACCATATAAAAAAAATGTAACAAAAAAAAAATAAATAAGAAAACATTAATCAGATGAAAAAAAAAAAACAAAAAATAAAAAAATAATAAGCAAAAAATAATAATAAATAATAAAAAAAAAATTTAAAAAAAGCAAAGAATAACAATACAACAAGCAAATAATTTTACATAACAAATAACTATATAAAAAAAAATAAAAACAAAATTAAAACCCACAAAAAACGGCATACTAATAAGTCAATAACACAAAAAAACCCAAATAAAAAGAAAATTAACAACAAAAAAAAAATAATAAGTCAAAATAAAGCAAAAATAAAAAGAACCCCCAAAACAAGAACATTGCAAAAAACAAAAAAAAATGAAAAAAAAACCAAAACAAACGTTTTAAAATTACAAATCAACGAAAAAAAACAGACGAAAAGAAATAATATTAAAATAATATCCAAACTATTAAGAATTTAAACCACAAAAAAAAAAGTAAATAAATTAAAAAAAAAATAACAAAAAAAAAAAAATCAAACATAAAAATAAACAAAAAATTATTAATACACCAACCTCACAACAATATAATCTAAAAAACAAAAAAAAAAAAAAAATGTATAAATAATTAAAAAACAAGAAAATTTTGCTCCCGCAATAACAAAAAAAAAAAAACAAAACAAAAAAAAAAAAATAATAAATAAAAGCAAAAAAAATATAACTGTAAATAAAAAAACCAAAAAAAATTCGCATCAATAGCGTAAAAAAAAAAAAAAAAAAAAAAATAGATCATTAAAATAAAATAATAAAAAAAAAGCCATAAAACAAAATGAAAAAACAAAATCGAAAAAAAAATAAAATTAAATACCGAAATAAGAACACCTAACCACAAAAAGAATAAAATAAAAAAAACGAAACAGATTAAGTAATATAAAGACGAAAGGTGAAAAAAAAAAATAAAGAGAAAAAAAAAAAATAAACATATAAAAATTCAAAAATACCCGCCAAACTAAGAAAAATATTATCCAACAAAAACAAAAAACAAAAAAAATAATTAAACATATGAAAAAATAAAAGAATAAGCAAGCTTGCATCATAATAAAAATAACATAATTGAAACGTAGAACGCATTAGATTATAAACAAATAAGCAAAATAAAAATAATCCGATCCTAATAAAAAAAAAAAAAAAACAAAAATTAAAAAAACAAAAAAAAAAGAAAGAGCAATAGAAAACTACATAAATAAAAACAAAAGATAAATAAAAACTAGACAACAATAACAACAAAAAATAAGAAATATAATAAAAAAAAAACAATTACAACAAAATGATAAAAAAGAAAAAAAATACATTTAGAACTAAAAAAAATGAAAAAAAATAATAATAGGAAACACTAAAAAAACTTAAATTAACAAATAAATACAAAAAACAAAAACAAATTAAATTATCGTCAATGAATTACAGTCAAAAATAATAAACAAAAAAAAAAGATACAAATAAAAAAAAAAAACATAAAAAATAAAACAAAAACGCTTGCATAAGATTAAAAAAAAACGCTCGCAAGTACTCAAAACAACACCAAATAACCTAAACAACAAAATAAACATGCCAAAAAATTAAAAAAAATATAAACGGTAAGCCAAATAAAAAAAATTAATAACAAAATAAAACATAATTACAAAAACAAAAAAAAAAAACTATCCAACACAATAAACTAACAAAAAAAATGCAAACTAAATTAAAAAATATAGGCAAAGTTGCAATACAAAATCCTAAAAAAACAAAACCAATCAAAATAATGATAAAAAAATAAATTAAAATATTTAAAACTAAATACAAAAAAATATAAATAACATAAAAAAAAAATTTGAAAGGCGGCTCAAGCCCAAAAAACCCACAAAAATTTAAAAAAAATACATTTATATAAAAAACAAACAAAACCCTTACAGGATCAAAACAAAAATCCAAATGAAAAAAAATAAAAAAATAATTAAAAAAATAATAACAATATAAGAAAAAAAAAGATGCATAAAAAAAATCGAAAAAATAAATTCAAAAATATTAGCCAAGAAAAATATCAAAAACAATATATAAAAAAATTACACAAAATAATAAAATTAATAAAAATTAATCTTAAAAATAATAATAATATATAAAATGAAAAAATAAATTAATAAACATAACAAAAAACAAAACATAAATAAATGAAAATAACATAAAATAATCAACAAACTAAAAAAAAACCAAAACAACACAAAAAAAAATAAAAAAGAACAAATAAACAAAAACCAAATTTACGCAGAACAAAAAAAAGAAAAATATAATAAAAGATAAATAGAAAAATTACAACAAAAAAACCCAAAGAAAAAACAAAATATATAAACATAACCCATCCATAAAAAAATTTAAACATATAATCAAAAAAAAAAAAATAAATAAAAAAAACAATCAAAATATTGGTCGAAAAATATCTAAATCAATTACCAAAAAAAATTAAACAATCCCAATTTAAAACAAAGTCAAAAAAATAACAAACAAAATGACAATAATATTCCAGAAATAAGAACAAGATAATAACATAACATTCAAAAAAAAAATAAAAAATATCGCACATTAAACGAAAAAAAAAACAAAAAAAATAAAATAACTAGAACCGAAAAAAAAAAAAAAGACAATACCATATTAATATATACAGCTAGATATAAAAAAAAAAAGAAAAATTTCAACAACAAATCTTTAGAAATAAAAAAGAATAGCGAAATAAAAAACAAATAAAAAAAAGATCCAAAAAAAATAATATATTATTCAACAAAATAAAAAGAATATAAAAAAAAGAAAAATTAATTCTTCAAAAAAAACGCAAGAAAAAGTATTATGAAAAAAAAACCTAAAAAAATAAATGAAACTAATAAATAAATCCAAAAAAAAAACAAAAAAAAGAAGAACTATAAAAAAAATTGCAAAGATAACAAGAGAGATCAAAAAAAAGCCAGCAAAAAAATAAATCAAAATGAATCACCGCATCGCCATAAAAAAAACACAATTATCAACCAAATAATACTGGAAAATTCTTAAATATAATAGAGAAAAAAATACAATACAAAAATTAAATAAATAATAATACAAACAAACAATTAAAATGTAAGAAAACAAATAGAAATCAAAAAAAAAATAACGCGTCACACAAATATAAATTATTCTAAAAAAAAAAAATAAAAGAAATAATACATATTAAATGATTTACATATAAGATAAAAATAACACACAAGAATAAAAATAAAATAACAATTAAAAAAAATAATAAAAAACTGAAATTATAGAAAACATATACAACAAACTAAAAATTAAAAATAAATAAAAAGTAAGAAATACAAAAATGCCATTAATAAAAAAAAAACAATAAACAAAAAGAAAAAAAAACCAAATCAAAAATAAAATTCACAAAAATAAATCAAAAAAATAAATATAGCGAAACTAATAAAAAATAATTTAAGAGAATGATACAACAAAAATAAGAAAAAATATGATTTCAACACAGAAATAAATAAAACAGAGTAAAAACGTCAAAAAAAAAAATACTAACAAGAATTTAATCAGAAGTAAAAATTACTCAAAAGATTATCAAAAAAAAAAATAAAAAAAAAAAAAAAAAGAAAAAAAAAAAAAAAAAAAACTAAAATAAACACAAAAACGCTCGGCCATAAAAAGAAAACAGAAAAAAAAGATCCACCAAGACTAATCCATCAAAACCAATAATAAAATAAAACACAAATTAAAAGTAAGTAAAACAAAAACGAAAATAATAACTATGATATAATAAAACAAATAAAAAAAAAAAAACAAAAAAAAAAACAAATAAAAAGAACAAAAAAAAAAAAATAAATAAAACAACAAAACAAAAAAGCAAAGCGTCCGGCCTAAAACAATTTAATAAATAAAAAAAAAAAACTAAAAACCCCCAATATAATCAAATAAAAGCAAACATACAATAATAAAACTAACAAAATAAAATAATATTAGAAATGAAAAGTAGATTAGAAAAAGATACATCATAATAAGATGACATAACCAACTAAGTAAGCAAAAAAAAAATTGTGTATATTAAAAAAAAAAAAAATATAGCCCACATAATTAAAAATCAGTCAAAAAATAACATCAAAAAAAAAAAACGAACTTAAAATAAAAAAGAAATAAAATAATAAATAAAACATAAAAAAAAAAAATAAAAAAAATACCGAAAACCAAAGAAATATAAACATACAACAAAAAACATAAAAAAAAAAAAAAAAAAAAAAAAAAAAAAAGCAAACATCATAAAATGCCAAATAACCTACAGAATAAAAGCAAAAGATAAAACAATACATCAAAAGCAAACACAAAAATCAAAATTAAAGAACATCAATAACAAAAAAAAAATAAACATAAATGCATTAAACAAAAAAAGGCAAAGCGCAAAGATCAAAAAGAAATTCGAAACAAATAAAAAAAGATATGCCAATCAAAATAAATAAACAGTACCGCTACCCAAAACCTAGAAAAAATCCCACAATAAATAATTGAAAGACATCAACTGAAAAAACTCAATTTCGCCTTTGCGAAGCGTGCCAAAAGACAGGCAAAGTATCTCAAAACGTTATAAAGATTCCCCTAAAACAACATTCAAGATATGTGAAATTTTTAAGCATATGGGAATCACTTTATGGTACCATCCCGAATCATATAAATTTTGAATACATTCCAGTCGCTGTAATACGTATCTAAAATGCTGAAGCTCATGCTTTTACCATCCAATGAAATGCCAAGAGTATTTGTTCTCCTTCTTGAAAAAACTCTTATACCGTTTCGGAATGCCCAAAGCTCTAATCAGCGATCGAGGAACTCACTTCTACAACAAAATAATGGAAAACCCCATGAAAAGATATAGAGTTAATCACAGTTTCCTCACATCATATCCTCCTCAAACTATTGGTCAAGTTAAAAACATGAACAATCTCTTAAAGAAATCTTAAAAAACTTATTAAAGACAATCTTGCTATTTGTCCAGAAAACTTTATAAGCTCTGTGGTCCATTTCGCACTGCCTATAAAACACCAAGCCGGTACCACACCTACAAACAAATTATATGAAAAACTGCCATGTTATCCATTCGAAATTGAACGTCAAGCATACTGGGCTTTGAAAAAACTCAACCCTGATGCTTATCGCTGCTTGTGAGAAAAGAATGTTCAGTTGCATTATTTATGATATGAACTTAGGACACCAATCCTAAGAAAACTCCCCGTTTATACGAATTAAGAAACCAAAATCTGCAGAAACAGAAATTTAAGAATGAAGAAAAGAATTCAAATAAGGAAATAAAGTCCTACTCTTTCACTCGAAGTACAAATTTAAACAACCAAACATAGATCTCGATTAAGACAATATATAGTGAAATATCAATATCTATCCGGATATGTTGAACTCTATGGAAAAGATGGAAAGACGTTCATAGTAAATGGCCATCAAATCAAACTATATCATGAAGAAGAAGATAATGACCCCAGGATTCAGAACTCCCGTTTTTCCCAAAAGAAATGACTCCCGAAGTGCGAGTCCAGCTAACAACTCTCTAAAAATTAAGCGCTTCTTAGGAGGCAACCTGTACTTCACTTAAGTGTGTAGGAGTCCCTCCTCCATTCTTCTACTAATATCCTTTATTTAGTTTTTCTAAAAAAAACAACAACAAAAATATTTTTTGTGTAGTTTTCATTATCAGGTAATTTAGCTTAAGAAAATGAATATAATGAAGTATGCTCAAGGATAGCTCTACTGCAACCATACATTTCTCTATGCCCCGGGAAGTACCGTTTTCCTTAATTTTCCTTATTTTATCTCTATTATTTTTTATAAACAATAGGCAAGTTTCACCTTAAGAGTGGATGAGCCAAATAGGAAAATTAATCATATCCCTCCATGTTTGCCCTGCCAAAAAAAAACTTAATAGATATATGCTTTCAAAAAAATATAAAAAATGCTCTTTGTAAGGCAAATCCAACCGGATTGACATTATAGCTAGCACAACCCAGTCCACTAAATTGTTGAGAATTATTGAACCTATTATATATTCGTGTATCCCACCTGATACTCAAGATAATTGATTCCTTTAGCTTGTTCGAGTTAAGGTTTGAATGCAGTCATATGTGTCTATTTTGTTGTTACGGATGTGTATGTATGGTCTTTGTCGCCTTTTCTGGAACATTGGTATTGGTTGATAATTATATTTGTAGAGGACCGTTATTTAGAAAGCTCTAGAACTTGTGCTTAATCATCATTTACTAGACCGAAGCCTAATCTACTGCATATTATGAATTCCACTTGTCCTAATCCACTGGCATATTATAATTCCACAATCCCTCAGCACTCCCTTTAGTTAAATTAAGACGATCTGTGTCAAGCCTTAGTTATCAAATTATGGAACAAAAACTAAATAGTAAATGTTTTTATAGTAGGTATCAATAGAAATAAAGGCTTAAAGTGATATCACATTAAGTTGAATCCGATCTAAAAACCATGTTCCGCCTTTAGGTTTGTTTGTTGTTTTTTTTATTTTTTTTTTTTTTTTTTTTTTTTTTTGGTGTGGGTGTGTTTGTGTGTGTGTGTTGTTTTTTTTTTTTTTTGTTTTTTTTTTTTTTTTTTTCGTCGAGGTTTATGTGTTAAGTACAAGCCTATAGTAGCTGTCTAGATTATGTCTGTGCAAATTGAGTGTCTTACAAATATACAACCCTATCTGAGTGGCATGTGTGACTTAAAAACCAAACACAATTCCGATGCGAGGTGCTATGTTATATGTCTATGCTTGAAAAGTTACCTAATGTGCAATCTCTTATAAAATCCAATTTTCTCCACGTCACGAGAAATGATTTTATTTTCTCACTTCGATTGCTTGAGGGCAAGCAATAAGCTAAGTGTGGAGGGATTTGATAACGCCCAAATTATACATGTTTTCTATGGCGTTATTTGTATATATTGTATCATTTCTCGTGAACTTTTGAAGCTTAATAGTCAAAAATGTCTTCAGGTTACACTTGAAGACACTACTACTAAACACTCAAAGAAATTATCGCACTAAAAGACAAATACAAAGAGAAGAAAAGATTTCAAGCTAAAAGTACAAGAAGTGTGTCGCACTCCATTATTGTACGCCGCACTTATACCATAAGTCGCGCACTTTCCATCTATGAAGAAGACATAAATGAAACCTATAATGCAAATGCATTTAACACACTAAGTACGCGCACACATTAACTATATTTGCAAGTGCGCCGCACTTCCAGTCAAAGTCATTAAATGTAATCGCATTAACTCCTAAAGTTCGTCGCACTTTTTCCTAAGTGCGCCGCACTTTGCACCCAATTTTGCCTATAAATTGAGAACGAATTTGCATCCTTCTACACAATCATTCCTTACATTCTATCCCATTTTACACACACACACTCTCCCTTCTTTCACCAAAACACCAAGAAACACATTTTCCTTTGAAGAAAAAGATCTAACGATCAAGTACGAAGAAGTTTTCTTACCTAGTTGTTGAAATAATTTAAGTTTATGTAAAGTGTGCTTTTGTTATGAACTCTTTAGCCATGAGAGGCTAAATCTATCATGACTACTCGGTGAAGTTACGATAATGAATAAGTGTTTGGTATGATCTTGATCGTTTTAATCTTAAGCTTATGTTGCAAACCTGTTATATATTATCTTATCTCTTTTTGCTTATCAACTTAGATTATATTATCATATCGGTATAGGTCGAAAGATCCGTTATGATCTATGTGGTTTTAAAGATTTGTCTATGGTCTTTAACGTCTGTGCTGAGAAATCCACTTTCGTAAATTGATAAACAAAATAAGCTTTGATATAATAATAACTAGATTAATTGAGTGACACATTTGGTCTAGTTAACTAAATATAAGTCTTAAGTTAATCAAGTTAATTCGTAAAAACGTTTTCTGACGAGAAATCATTTTTATAAATCAAAGTCCCATCTTCAAGGTCAAATCATTTCCAACACTTATAAATTATTCTTAACTATCCGAGTAGTCATCTTTATTATCATTGATAAAACTAAAGTTATTTTCAAAATTGTTAAAGTCTATTTTCTTTCTGATTATTCGAACACTACTCTAATCCCTGTGGACGACCTGGTCTTACCTAAAAAGATTATACTGCATACGTGGGTTATACTTTTACCCGTGTGTTTCCATATAATTGTCTGGTATTTTCAGTCTTATAAATTTAAAGCTTTTGAAACACATCAAAGTTTTTGGCGCCGTTACTGGGGATTTCTTAGCTGTTCTGTAGTCAAACTCTGGAAAATCTCTTTAACTCTCCCTCTTTTTCAAATTGCCGTATAGTTTTCTAGCAAACTGACCCGATCAAATTCTCCTTTGGATGCATACACGTGCTTCCAATTCTGAACTTGTTGAACCATTACTTGAACCTGAACGTACTCTGAATCGAAGACGTCATCGACAAAACAGAAGAGTTCCATTCGATCAAAGAAACAATCCCCCTAAAAACTCGAGAATTGTCTATCCGCCAATTCTCGACATCAACCACTTCCGTCACTTACTAGTTACTCTTAAAAACCTTTACCCAATGGATGATGAACCCATGTGGGCTGCTGACCGTGTTGTTGCTCCGACTCCCGGTTCCGCAATCACTATTCCTGAAACCGCTAACGAATTTGCTATCAAAGGTAACCATTTGGCACTTGTCTAAGGAAACCAATTTGATAGAAGAACCAAAACCGATCCTCATAAACACATTCACGAATTCCTCATAATCTATGATGTAACACCCCCAAATTGGGTCGCAGCGGAATATGGGTCCGGGGCGTGTTACTTAATAGATCAACAACACAAGATAAATATAGAACGACCAAAAAGTCGTTTAAAAACGATACATTGGATTTAACAAAGTAATTG
>BQNB010112476.1:0-18441 GCA_026074375.1 Tanacetum coccineum | reverse complement strand
TTGGACAATAACAGATGCTAAAAGATCACTCGAGGTGAGGGCGTTTCAACCGATCGGCACATTTATTACGGATGTTACAATTTTTAATATGAAATCAAGGTTTTCAAGATCGGGATCCTACTTAGGATTGTTTTCGTCTTTGCAAAATCGTGATTGTAAGATCGGATCGGGATCTTAAGATCCTACTATGATGTCATTTTCTTAAAAATCTTTGTAATATTATGCAAATATACAAATTACTATATATCATTAACACAAAATTATATAAATATTTCGTAAAAACGTTGTCATAAATTATGATTACAAAATGTTTAAGAAGATTAACATGTAGTTTTTAAGTTCTACAAAACTCAAACCATAAATTTGTAGTTTTGTAGTTTCTGGTTCGAGAAAAGTAAGATCGGATCGTAATAGATCTTAAGATCGTATGGTCAAGATCGGGATCCTATAAGATCCTAAGCTTGCAAAGATCTTATGTAGGATCCGGATCGTTTTTGCTTTGCAATATCGTAAATCTTAAGATCCTAAGATCAGGATCGGGATCTTAACAACCATGTATGAAATAATGAAATATAAAAAGAGGACGTATAGAAAAGAGTGGAGGTTGGTTTAGAGGTTAAAGTAGTATACTCATTGAAAGAAGGTCATGATGATTACAAACCTCTTTTAAACAATCAAATGTTTTAAAACCTGGGTTGACCCGGCCGATTGAACCGTGAACCGGTTGGGTGACTGGAAGCTGGTTTTGACCGGAAAACCCAGTTGAACCGCCGGTTAAACCGGTTGAATCGTGACCCGGTAACTTGGCCGGATCAATTTAAAAGCCGGTTTTTAAAACATTGAAACAATCCACTTTTTTTTTTCTTTTCTAAAGTCCCTTTTTTTTAAATTGTAATTGGTAATTATAATTATTCGTAGTCATACTGGCCTCATCAATCCATGTAACTAAATGCATTAAACAACGTAACAATTTTTTTTTATTACTTCTTGATACAACCAAGTCCTCGTTCACTTGTTTTTCCTCTTTGTGAACCCCAATTCTATCTTCTATCATTTTACAAGTAATTTCCGTATTCTGTTTCAAGATAGCGGGCATTGCTGCTTGAATGGCTCTTGCGACCTCTTCGGCGATAATTCTTCTAAGCTCATTCTCTGCCAGACCTTTGTGTACTTCCTGTATATCTAAAGGGTCTGCACGTGGTCCTACACTGGTGTTAGTGCTAGATTCGGCAACTTCTTTTGATCTACGTACACCATTTCTAGTCTTTACCATTCTTCCTTTTTGTACTGAAATATATAAGTTATTAACAATACGTTACTTAGTAATTAATTTGGCAACAAACATATATCACAGTAAGTTATAAAAACTTGTATGCACGTCAACGGATCTACACTACAAATTTCTTTTAATAGGTACATGGGTTCTAGTTGCACACAAAAAAGACATATAACAAATGGCATCATAAAATGAAAAAAAATAAAAAATGGTTACAGAGACGAATGACGTAAAAATATCTTTTTTGTAGACATTTTAATTAAGCACAGCAGATTACGGGTGATGATTTCTTTCACATCAATCAATTCCCATCCTTTAATATAAGATTATACCCGCAGCTTTGAAATCAAAACCAATACCGGCTATATTTTATCTACCTCATGTTGAAAATAAGGAAAATTTCAAGTATTCATATGTGGCGGTCGGGTTGAGAAGTATTGTTTATACCTTTATTATTCAGTAGGGTTACGTCATCTTGTTCTTCATCATCGTCATCATCCGAGATGACATTACTAGCCTTCTCTTTCGACCTATAATCAGTTTCTTTCAACGTACCCTCGATAACAAATCTAACATCCGGATCTACTAGCGTACATGGTGCTACATCCCCCTTTCGGCCAGCAAGATGTTTCTTAACCCTATTTATGCCACTGCCACGTATGATTTTACTACATAACGTTACAACATGTAAGCTTTTTTTTCCATTTTCTTCGACATGTTGAGTTACATGCTCCCATGCTTTATCTAACTCTCGTACACTTGGTGCTTTGTCTTTAGGATTATTCATACTCTAAACATTAAAAAAACTATATCATTAGTTCAAACAATAATAACGTACATCTTATTTATAAAAAAAAAAAACTCAAAATTACCTTCATATGTACTAGTTGTTATATTTTGGGGTTACTGCATTCTTGGTCTGATAATGAAACTAGGTTCAAATGTGGAATAATTAGGGTATAAAAGTGGACAACCCAGCTGGCTGAATTTAAAAACCTGTTTGTATGGGTCGACCCGGTTCGTTGCTAAAAAATCGGGTCACCCGGCCGGGTTTTACAATAACATGCCATTTTTGAGTTTTTGTCAAGTAATTTGAGCTCGGGTTCGTTCGAGCCGAGCTTTATCGAGCCTCGAGCTTATATAGGCGTGATGAGCTTTCAACAGATATGTTTTTTTTTTGTTTATAAAGTATGCATATTTGAGGGCCTTATATATGTATATAGAGTAATTTTATTTGATTATTGCGGATAAGTGTACATTCTAATTTTATTTGATTTACAGACGGATAAATCTAGCTTTCCAAGTCGAGCTCGAGCTAAATTCAAACTTTTCCGAGTCAATCTCAAGCTTTGCTCGTAAAGGCTTATCGAGCTGTAGCCATCAAGACGAGCTCGAGCAGATCATAATGCTATCGAGTCAAGCTTTGTCAAAGTTTGACTCGATTCGACTTGTTTACATCCCTAGACCAGATGTAGCCCATAACATATGGAATGATATTGATTATATGAGAATAGTTGGGCAATTATCAACTCGTATTTTAAAACTCGGGTTATTTGAGCCGGTTAAACCGGAATCGGATAAGTCACCTCGGAAGCCAGTTTTGAGGGGAAAAAACTGGTTGACCCGTCGTTGGTACTGGTAATGTAGTTGTAAATGCAGATGGAGCGAATATTGTAAATGGAAATATTCGGTCCATCTCCGGGTCGGCCTGATTCGGTCCAGTCCGGTCCAACAAGCATAATCGCCTGTTTTGATCAAAACCGAACCTGACCGAAAACCGAATATGAGAGAAAAGACTGACGGTTGACCGGACCGAAATATTCTCGGTCCGGTCCGTTCAATTTGGTTTCTCGGTCCGGTCTGCTGTCTATTATGCTCAGCCCTCTAGTGCCCGCTATCTACAAGCAATATCCCCGGACCTCCCTTTGTAAAGGACAACACAATTTTTTATTAGTTTATGTTTCATATTTTTTTTGTTAAATTTTATAAAAAAATTTCACATTTTTGGTTTTACAGTTTTATAATAAAAATATTATAAAAAAAGCACAAAAAACATATGGGTATTACAATCACTCCACTCCTTTTGTGACAGTTGAAAATAAAAAGAGTGATAATAATGGAAACTTTACAGGTTGTTGTTCAAATGGGTTTGATTCATCTTTTTAATCTCCTTCGCCAAACACTCCCTTGGAATTCCCTCCTGGTAAATAATATTTACTACTACTTTTCATCTAACTTGCAATAATAATAATTAGGGGGTGCTTATAAGTAATGTATGGACATTGACAAGAAAAAGTTTTGTTTTGGCTTATAGCTTATTTAGTTTTGAGGTTATGTTTTGATAAGCTCACTTTTTGTGGTTTTTTTTGAAACTTTTCGCCTTATGACATAATAAACTTATATAAGTCAAAAAGTACCAAGGGCCTCTTGGCCGAGCGGTATGTGATTGACCATCAACCTAGAGTCTATGGGTTGAGATAGAATTTCTGAGATACGCGGTGCAGGATCTAAATAATTTGCCTTTAAAAAAAATTATAAGCCAAAAAGTTTCAACTTATATAAGCCGAAAAGTTTCAAAATAAGCCCCAAAAAATGAGCTTGCGAAACATAAGCCCAAAACCAAACAAGCCATAAGCCGAAACAAACACCCCCGAGCTTGTTTAAGCTGTTTACGATAAGTTGATCAATATTTTTTTGAGCTATATATTCAGAATTTATCACACACTAAGAGGCTAAGAGCACACGGTGCGGTGCACCCATGAAATGTTATAAGGCCAAAATGGTACATATAGCATTCCTATAATGGTTACCCATTTGTGTTATAGGTGCCATCGCCATTCGGTTTACATTGTGTTATCCCTTTTTTTGTTGGAGTGAGTGAGGATTGTTTGTTTTGTATTATAGGATCTTTATGGGAGGGTATTTATGTCATAGGAGTGTTATAGGGTACAAGCTGACGTGACGGGACTTATAGTTGCCCACCGCACTTGCACTAAGGCCTAGCGTTCAAACCTCATTAGGTACACATATAGGGCAGTGACGCAACTAGGATGAATTTTTTCTAAAAAAACCCGATTTTGTCTAAATGCACCAGGTCCAATGTGTCTACTTATTTTGGTCTTAAAACATTTGTGCACCCGGTCTCTTTTAGTCCTGTTCCGTCCCTGATATAGGGAAAGGTTACGGGGATGCCTCGATTAGGCATGTACATCTTGGTCAAGGACTAGCCCTGCACGGGTAACCAGAATATGAGAAATCTCATACCCGTTTTTGATGCAACTGCTAGCATAACAACAGTATATGATAACATAATAAGTTGTTTTGATAGGAAATCTCGAACACTCTCCTGATTTTGTTAAACATAATTAGGAGGATCCGGAGGTGTTTAGGATTGCTTATTGAAACCGAAGCGGATAATCAAGTAATCAGATTAGCACTATTGTAAGTAAAAAAAAATTGGCATAAGTTGTTCTAATAACCAATCTCACACGCTCCACTCAAACATGTTTAGGGAATGTTTGGGATTATTGCGTATTATAACCCAAGTGGATAACCAGTTTCTGTGATACATGAAAATAGTGTTTGGCTTTGCTTTGATAGTACCACAGTGCGATAACTAGTGTTTGACACTTCTGTTTATTTACGGTTCTATGAGCCATACTCAAAACAGCTTGTATCTAACCTCTGGAAACGCTTTGTCAGATATGCTAAAATTGTTATTTCTACTAATATGTAGTAGTAGTTATTAAACATACAATCACCGCTATAATACATTAATTTAAGTGAGTTTATTTTATTTACATTATAAAAAGGATTTACATAGCAGGGGAAGGCAAACGGGCAACAAGCTGCGCCGCTAGCCCTTTTTGTATTGCAAAGCCAATTCGATTAAATACAACGTTTGTGGACCTAGGTGTCATAATATTACTGTTCATAACACGTTGGACTCTGGTAAGTAGCTCAACCACCTCAGGTGCAAGGAACCCAAATGTATCAAACGTGAAGGGAATAAACACGTGTTGATTTTCAAAGCATGCTTTCTCGTGTTTTGTCACTTTGCAATAGGCGGCTTTTAAAGCAGCCTCACCCACTGTAAAACCCCGACTGCTCAACCCCACGAGAGGAGAAACCCCGGTCAAATCAACACATGCATGTTTTCCTCCAACCCATCCAAAAACTAAAATGTCAGCCGGTCTGAGTGTGGATCTTCCGTCTGACGGGTCAGTCAAGAAATTCACAGGTGCTTCTTTCTTGACGGAGATCCCGGCGCGCCTAGATATGTCAAAAAGGATGTCCCTAACCATATCGTGTCGGTACTTGAAGCCTGGGAGTTCTTTACAATGAATTGCATGTTCCCCAAAAGAATCCAAACATGCCTTGCGACAAACAAGACATATCGCGTCAACCGAAAATAATGGAATCATGAGACGATACTTAAGGATAGTGCGATATTTCACCGGTGACATGTGTTGACCAAGCCAGTCTATGGGGATAGCTAGTAAGAAATCATGAGCATGTGATGCGCGTAAACACTCAAAAACTGCTTTCTGTCTTACAGTCATGTCAAAGCGGACTTCCATATCTTTGACCATCTCACTAAAAAGGGCATTCGCCAATGTTTGTTGGGCTTTAGATGGGGCGGTGTCCTTATTAGTAAAAACGTTAAAATCAAAGCTTGGAATCGTATCACGAAGACAAGCCAAAGCAGAAACATAATCATCATCCATACCACATATGCCACTGTCACGTAAGATGTTGTCTTGTAGCACCCAAGACTGGGCCCTCGAGGCCACAAAAGCATATGAGGAAATCACTTTTGCCGAGTACAAACCCAAACCACCAAGACGAATGGGTAAAGAAGTAAGTCTCCACTGTAAGTCTCCAAAGAAATGTCATTCGCAAACCACTATATTCTCGATTGACCCACTCAGCTCTCATCATAGCCAACCCATTAATAAAATCTGCATCTCTACTAACAGCTCCCCCAAAAAGCTTCATACCCAAAGACGGCCTTTGAATATCGACAAGGAATAAACCCTCCCGAAGCTTCATACCATTACACGAGGGCCAAAATATCTCTGTTCTTGATTAAGTTTAAGACCAAACCTTGAACACTCTCCTTTATAATGTCCTAACACCCTGGATACCTCTTTCGAATCTCCAATAACGTTTTCCATCATCAAGATACCAAGCATGAAGAAGAACTTTGCAACGTCTCCTGATTTTATAATATTAGCGGGTGCAATACAGAGCAAAAATAAGAGGTCCAATGGATCACCATGCTGCACGCCCGTGGCATACTAAATATGCGTGTCCTCCTATATACAATCTCGTTTGCCTGCCCAGATAAAAATTGACGACCATAAAGAAATAGAAGGACACCGCACACCTAACCTCATGAAGTAAAGAGCCGCTCTATCACCAAGGTTAAATGCATTTGAGAAGTTCCATCGTAAGAATTGCAAGAGACCCTTCAGTGTGTATCCGCTTATACCTATTATGGGCGCTATGTAGTAAAAACAGCCTCAGCACCACCGGACACACACCGACTCAAACTAAAAAACATCCAAGGTACTTTGACATTTCTTTACCCACTTACCTTTCATAGCAACTTGACACCAAACGTCTCCTATAGTGCCTACTACAATAGGTCGATCCCGTTAACTGTTTAAGGAGAGGCTAAGAGAGCAAATGCAACAACCTGCCAAATAGCGGACACCTCCCCGCTAAAAACCGAAATTAAACGACTGAGGTATGACCTGTAAGAGATCGGTGGGAAATAGCAGACCCCTCTCCACATAAAGCATCTAAGATGTGTTGTGCCCTCAAACCATCTTTCCCACATGAAGTACCTTTAGGAAATGATTTAATGCAACCAAAAACACAATCAATCCATCTTCCTTAAGAAATGACTTTTTGGTTGACTTTATCCTTAGCTGACTTTCCCAATTGGTTTCTGATGCTTATCAATCCACCCTCCTTAAGAATGAGCTTGTCCACAAGCTGCATCGAAATCAGAGAATCTTGCTAGCACATCAACATAGATCTCCCATGTTTCTTCCTCAAATGGACTGTTAGTCCATTGAATCAGCACATACATCACTGGCCTATTGTTGACCTTTCCTGGTCTTCTCTCAAGTATGGCCACATGTTTGTAGTTCAAAAGTCTATCTTCCCTCAGCTGAGGTAGACTTCCCATCTGATGGTCTCTTCCATGATACTTTTTGAGCTGAGAAATGTAGAAGACTGGATGTATCTGACTGTGGCTTGGCAACTGCAATTTATAGGAAACTTGTCCAACTCTTTCCACAATCATAAATGGCTCATGATACTTAGCAGATAGCTTGTGTTGTTGGCCTTGCCTCACAATAACTTGCCTATGAGGCTGCAACTTCAAATAGACCCAAGTACATACTTCAAACTCCCTATCTGCCCTGTGCTTATCAGCCTGGTTTTTCATCCTGTCATGTGCCCTCTTTATGTGAAACTTAAGCATATAGATGGCTTCTTCTCTGCTCTGCAAAGTTCTGTCCACAGATTCCACTATACTATCACCAGGAATGTATAGAATGTAGATAGGAGGTGTTCGACAATAAACTGCTTCATAGGGAGTAGTGTTTATGGTACTATGGAAATTGGTATTATACCAAAATTCAGCCATTGGCAACCATTTCATCCACTCTTTAGGCTTTTCCCCACACATACACCTTAGGTAGCACCCAAGGCATTTGTTCACCACTTCTATTTGGCCATCAAACTGAGGATGATAGGTAGTTGACAACTTGAGCGTAACATTCAATGTAGATAATAAGGACTTCTAGAAATTGCTAAGGAACACTTTGTCTCTGTCATTTACTATAGATTCAGGTAACCCATGTAGCCTATAGACTCCATCCAAAAACACTTGAGCTACTTGACTGACATTGAAATGGTGAGATAGAGGCATGAAATGGGCATACTTACTAAGCATGTCCACCACTACCATAATGACTGTTTTCCCTTATGAATTAGGTAGTTTCTCAATGAAATCTATAGAAACTTCAGTCCAAATTCTTTCAGGTATAGGTAAGGGTTGTAGGAGTCCAAGATAAGCACTAAGATCAGGTTTCTGTCTTTGACAAACATCACATTCCTTGACAAATTGCCTGACCATTCTCTTCAATCCTTTCCAGTAAAAAACTGCATTAAGCTTCTGTATAGTCACTAAAACCTATGTATGTCCTCCCACAGCACCTTCATGGAAAGAGGCAATCAATTGCTTCTTGAGCTCCACATCATTTCCCACCATGATCTTTCCTTTCCTCTTTGGGAGATCCCCTTTAAATGACAATTTGTCACCTTTGTAACTATGATCCTTAAGAGACCTCAATAGCTGTTGAATAGTGTCATCACTTTGCCAACTAGCTTTTACTTTGTCCATCACATCACTTGCAACAGAGCTAGCCACTGTTTGGAGTAACTCAACCCCTAGATTTACTCTTGAAAGTCCATCAGCAGCAACACTATCTACACATTTCTTATAAACAATCTCATAGTCATACCCGAACAACTGAGGAAGCCAGACATATGCATTGGCCCCTTGAAGTTGTATCTTATACTAATCGAGATCCCGAAAGAAAAAATATGGAGTATCCTTTTGTTGGTCAATTTGCTTGAAGAATGTCAATGGGAAGAATTGGTTGTTAGAACTTAAAATCATCTAGTTTTGACACGAGTAGTTTCTTGAACCTTTACAGAAATGGCTGCAAGCTGCTCTTTTCGCATTGTAGATCGATAACTTTTGTCAAATCCAACATGCTTAAGAAGATTTGTTCACACAAGTGGCTTTTCGGAGGAAGAAATTCTCCCTTGAAGGGCTAAAATTGTGTCATACCCACTATCTACAGAGCTAGCCACTGTTTGGAGTAACTCAACCCCTAGATTTACTCTTGAAAGTCCATCAGCAGCAACACTATCTACACCTTTCTTATAAACAATCTCATAGTCATACCCAAACAACTGAGGAAGCCATTTAAGTTGAAAGGGTGTTGTTAACTTCTGATTCAACATGTACTTGAGACTGAAGTGATCAGTCCTTATCTTGAAATGACTATCTGTCACACCCCGACATAGGCAGAAACACGGGAATGCAACGTTATGATCAATCATAACACAAGATACAAAATAGAGAAAATCTAAAATGCATAAATGATAAGTGTCATTACGACCATCAACCTCAATACAACATTGAGTGATGTCCCAAGTCAAGAACACAACACATAGTCGCCAATTATTACAATCTTAAGCCCTCGCAGGGGTCCATACAATCTTATCCTTACCCTCACGAAAACCAAATCCAAAACAAACATCAAAATGCAAGACTATTCTCAAACAAGATTCCTAACGGGATTTCATCTAAAAGTCTCCTACAAGCACCTCACTTTTAACGACACTAATATCACTCTTGAAAATATCCTCACAAACGTCAACAATAATGTTGGTGAGCTCGTAGGTTTAACTCAAAACCCAGTCGTTGTGCCAATATCTCAAAGAGTTGGACAATTGTGTTGTATGACAGTGAATATATGCAGAACACCCAGAACCCATAACGTAGCATCCCCGCTAATCATGGAAACCAAAACCACATCCCCGCTAGCTTTATCACCAATGCGTACCATTGCCTCTTTAGGGTCCACACCTCGATGACAAACCACACTAATGACTACGAGCTGGAGTTTACATTTAGGTGAAGAACCACACAAAAGATCATCCAGCATAGTACCAAACACCTAACATTCACATAGCAGTCATAACCACATTAACTGTCCCAAAAACAAAACCACGTTTTGCACAGTTCAGAAAACTGTTCAAAACACATTTGAGTATCATTTTCCTCCAACGGAAAAGATTTAAAAAGTGGGGCTACGAGAAATCACCTCAACGACTATCTCCATAGTAAAATTCCCGCTTCTTCAACACACACAATACATTCTTTACAAACGAATTAAGTATGCTAGTACTATAGTGATAATCAATAAAACCACCAAGTTCTCGTAGAATCAACATTTAAAACCCCTTGTGGTTTTTTTCCCCGTGATCGAAACACAAGAACCCAAACCCTTTTGAGTTGTGGTTGATCGAATAAACAAAAAGAGATGGAAAGGATTTTAGGATTTCTTTTCAAGGTCTCTCAACAATGAATCCCTTAACCTCTATTTATAGGCTAAATTCCTTGTGCTTGCAAGGAAAACCCTCTCACCTCCTTAATAGGGGTTTATGACCAATTAAAAGGAAAACCGTTACTTTCTTTTTCCTTAAATGCCATATTAATAACTCATTAAATATTTACTTTAACTATTTAACATAAGTTATGCTTATATCACATAACTATATTACATTTAATATAGTCGTTAATGTTTTACGTATTAATGTGTGCGACATCGGACTCGAATAAAATAAATCCGACATATATTTAATTTATTACTTGTACATGTATAAATAACAAGATAACATTGGTAAGCGTACTAGACAACACGCCAATCTCCCAAAATATCCAGAGGTGGTTTCATAAAGTTACGGATAAATGAATTTAGTATTTACAATCCCTTTTGTTTCTGATACCAAGTTAAAAATGGATGTTGGATCAAGGTCATTATACAATTATTTAAACGATTATTCTGTTTCTCGTAATGTAAACAAATCAAGATTACCGAAAACATGAGACACATCTACATGATTTTAGGTACGGCCATACACACATCTGATTAATTCTATGAATGGGCCCAGGAGCATCATTCTTCAACAGTGAAGGAAACAAATTCTTTATATGACTCCAATGTCCTGTCACACATGGCTTCATAAACCCTTCGAAATAAACCTTGCTACCTTATTCAGGATAACCAGAACCAAATCAAGAAGGATAATCCACACATGCAAGACCTACTTGCATCTCAAGTCTAACGATTTTATAAAATCACTTACAAGATTTACTTAATGATGCCGATCCATAAAGTAAGATTCTTGTTAGTTAAAAAAATCTAATATCCATCTTATGAATATCATGTCAGTTTGGTGGACTCATCCTTAATATCTAAAATATCACCAATCACTCAGAATTGTCTTAGTTTAACAACATTCCCACATTGTTAATCGACAACAGATTAATTTAGAATAATGAAAATATTATTCATGGATTAAACATGCAAATATAGGACACAATTTAAGATATAAAATAACAAAAATACCAAGTATCATTATCATAAAATAAATTGTTCAAACATCCCTTATCCAAATACTAAACACATATCTATATGAAACTACTAGCTAAACGAAGTCCCATGCTCCTAGTATGTTGAGTAAGCTTTCCATTTAGTAAAGCCTTCGTAAAAGGATCAGCCAGATTGTCATCTGTGTGAACTTTAAGGAGTTTTATTTCGCCCAGTGCAATACTCTCGCGAACATAATGATATCTCCTAAGGTAGTGTCTGGCGCCCCTCTGAACCCCCGGTTCGTTAGCAAAATGCAGTGGGGATGTGACCACGTTTGGAATTATCCATCCTATATCTCTTCAAGATCTTATCCATCTAAGTACTTTGGCTAAGTCCAATCAATCACTTCTACCTATCTCTATAGATTTTGATTCCAAGAATAAATGCTGCTTCCCCTAAATCTTTCATAGCAAAACACTTTCTAAGATAATCCTTTACACTTTGTAAACTTGGAATGTGATTTCCCATGATTATTATGTCATCGACATATAAGATGAGGAATGTAACATTACTCCCACTAGCCTTTTGATATACACATGGCTCATCAAGATTTTGAGTAAATCCAAACCTTTTGATTTCCTCATCAAATCTTTTATTCCAGCTTCTTGATGCTTGCTTAAGACCATAAATGGATCTTTGAAGCTTGCATACTTTTCTGGGATGTTTAGGATCAACAAAACCTTCAGGTTGTACCATATAAATGTCTTCATCAAGATGACCATTTAAGAAGGCAGTTTTGACATCCATTTGCCATATCTCATAATCATAGAACGCCGCTATAGATATGAGAATCCTAATAGCCCTAATGTCAGCGACGGGTGAGAACGTTTCTTCATAATCAACCCCGTAGAGTTGAGTATAACCCTTTGCTACAAGACGAGCTTTATAGGTGTGTACATTGCCATCCATGTCAGTCTTTATCTTAAAAAGCCACTTACTCCCTACAGTCTTACAATTAGGAGGAAGATCGACCAAGACCCATACCATATTATCTATCATGGATTGCATTTCCGCATTCATAGCATCGATCCACTTGTCAGACTCTGGATCTAACATAGCAGCTTTATAGCTAGTGGGTTCATTAAGATCCCCTAGACTATGCTCCTCCACCTCTACATTTAGACATAAGCGTTCTGGAGCTCGATGTGTCCTTTCGGATCTACGAATCGGAATCACTTCCTCTTGAGGTGGTTCAAAACCTTCAACCTCCATAGGAATTTCGCTAGTGATTTCAGAAGGTGATGTATCTTCATCTTGAATTTCTTCAAGACCTTCGGCCCTCCCACTGACTTCTTGAGTTATGAGATTTTTCTCAAAGAACTCAGCATACCTCGCAACAACTATTTTGTTTTCAGGTGGGAAGTAAAAATAGTAACCCATTGTTTCCTTTGGGTATCCTATAAAGATACACTTAACAGATCTTTGTTGGAGTTTGTCAGGCGTATCCCGCTTCACAAGCGCCTCACATCCCCAGACCTTTAAGTAAGACAAGTTTGGAACTTTTCCATACCACAGTTCATATGGTGTCTTATCTACCTTCTTTGTTGGAACCATATTGAGAATGCTGAAAGCGATGGGTGGGTTAAGGATTGTGAGGGAGATATTAACCCCATGGTTAATTAGGGTTTGGGTGAAGGGTTAATCGAACTAGGGTTCATGTGTTCGTGTGGTGTTCTTGTGTGTGTGAGTGAGTGAATCACATTTGGGGTAAAATGAGTGTACAGTAACTGTTAAAGAGTGTAAGTATCACCGGGTTGGTCGGGTTGGGGGTTTGGCTATGATTGGACGAGAGATGGATCACGGGTAGATTTGACCCGGGTCAAGACCCGCGACTTTTGTAATCTATAGGGAAATTGCATAACCGGCCCTTGTGTTTGGGCAAGCACTATTAAGCTTAATAAACCTTTTTCACTAATTGCAAAATTACCCCTTGAGCTTATAAAACAATGGAGTTGGGTTTTGTCTGAATGTGGTTTCTTGCAATTGACTGTAGAAGGCTGAGGCATGATTTCTCTGGCTTCGGCTTTGAGTTCTTTAGCTTCTTGATCACTCATCCGTTCTCGTGTTCGTTTTTGACTGATTTTCTTGTGATATTTGACATATCCATACCTGCAATATAAGACTCATGATACAGCACCATTTTTGCGTTTTTGATCCGTTTTGGGTTTATTTGGGCCTTTTTAAGCATAAATAGATATGTGTATTCTACATTTATCAACGAACATTGCCACTTTCGTGGTTGGTGATCCTAACTTGTTGTTGGGACTGTTAACTATTAACAACTACGAGTACACAGCGGATATGGATCATGTTCGGCACATATGATTAATACACAATAAACAAACAAAGGGTAATAGAAATCTAACCTCTTGAAGAATCAAATGCAATGAAACTAAGTGGATAAGTTTCCACCTCTACGGTTGCTCACACAACACATCCAACAAATACGCCAAGATGCTAGTCTCTTTGCTTCACGTGTCTCAAACACAAGGATTGCATGTCGTTGCCATAATTTTCTAATAAAACAATAAATAAACAAAGGGGTAAACAAGAAAACTTACCCTCGAAGACACCAACAAATGATTATGAAACTAGTGACTAAATTGCCACATCTACGGTTGCTCACACAACACGTCAAACAAGCACGTCACAATGCTAGTCGTTACTTCACGAATAAAACAACGGAACACGGTGTTCTTGTTTTTGAATTTATATGATCGAATCCGCAAGGGAATAGAATACTGATCGTACTATATGATGTAATCAGTAGATTCAATATTATTTTCATGCATATGAATATATAACATGTATACATATGTCGTGCATAGCACATGTATATGTATTTAATGCGAATTAACATTCTGGTGATGAATATCATATAACATTTAAGGATATAATGCATCGGCAGACCTTATGGGATATTATATATTGTATGTGATTTTTTTTATTTGAATAGGACCAATTTATGAGAAGAGGTATGGGGTGTTTATATAGCACTTCAACCTTAGTTGTAGATAATCTCTAAAACTTTGAAGATAATCTTCAAGTTTCTAGCTTATTACAACTCTTGTACCTTATCTCATAAATATATCTTTATCATAAAAAAAACTGCATACAAACCCCCTTCTATAATCCTCCAAATCTGCCACATTTGGGAGGAGGACAAAGGTTTCCGTTTCGACCATTTAAGCCCTTCTTTTTTTTATTTAACGGATATATAAAGTTAGTTAAGCGTCTAACGGAAACTAACGACCGTTTAAATATATTTCGTGAAACATATTATATATTTAATAAATATAAACGAGTTATATATATCAAATACATAATAAACGTACTCTTCGTGTCTTAACGTGTGTGCCCCCAATAGGCTCACACATTTCTAGTCGTATAGGTGCGTATCCAACTACCATAATCCAACAGCTCCCACTTGGGAGTTGGAGTAGCAGACTGCCCATATACTAACGACGGAAACGTCTAGCAACACTCACATTCGTTTTTAAAACTAGAAATGTCTGAGATCAAGTTTCAAAAACATTCTCAGTAGCATGGTTATGTATCTCTTGCTATAATCATCCCTTTGTTCAGATACCGTTAAACCATGGATATGGATCCTAACTCATTCCATATAGTTTAACCATTTAGATTCTCGTTATAGAACTTAATACAGATATACCAAATGTAATCAAGAATCATCTTGCATTACCCTTTGGGTGCGGCCACACAATTATCTGATTAATTCTGGAGAGGCGCCAATGGTATCATACTGCACATCAAGTGGAGGAACAAATTCTTTGTTGAATACAAGTGTTGTGAATGCTGCTTCACATCACTTCCAATAATAGCCTTTATAACTACCATTTTCAGGTTAGCGTTTGACTTAGAATTAAAAAGTGATATCCACACATACCAGAACTTGTTTGTATTCTCAAGTCTAAGGATGACTTAACTAACCATTTTCGAAATTTTACTTATGACAACGGATCCATAAAGTAATTTTCGAAGGTTGGGGTGTCCAATATGCATCCCTTGTGAATAACATATGAGTTTGGCGGGAACCATCCATATATTCAAAGAATATAACCAACACTCACATTTGTCTTATGTAACAATACTCCCATACTGTTAACCGACAATGGACATATTTAGAATAATAGGCACGGTAAAGCTACACTGTCTCCTAATACTTGGTTTCTGACTCCTTTCAAATCTGGCGAGGTCCATGGAAAAATCCTAAATACAATAAATCTACATCACAAATATCTAACTACTTTCAAAAACTCAAAACTATTTTGGTCCAATTACTCGTAAGCGAGTTCCATTGATATTTTAACATAACAGCACCTGCACTATGTCAAGCGTATATTGGTCCAAATACTCGAATATGTTCAGGACGTGTGAAACGAAACGTCACCTGCACTATGTCAAGTATGTCATAGTTCCAGCGATATGCTTTGTTTGCCGGGTACGTCAACAGTAGAATAATGGTAGAAGGTGGTACGAAGCTGGTATTTTCGCCATTATACATGAGGCTACTTTCTACAATAATCCAAAATGTCCAAACCTGTTGCAAAATCAATACATGTTCACATAACAGCAATTACAAATAATAGATACTCTAAAGGATTTTTTTAAGCGTAGCCAAACACCCCTTGAGAGCATGGTATCCGTTTTTATAATTTTAAAGCTAGCTTCATATTCTAATATACCTCAACAGATTTTTAATTTTAAAGCTCGCTATATATCAGCCAACTACACTTAGCTTAAAGAAAAGGGTAATATTCTCCAATAACTAATGGCATTACAACAGTTGACTCCAGTTAATTATAATAGTGCTCTATGTATGTCTTATTTCAGGGACTCATAAGATTGTGTGGACTATCAGTCTCATAAAGGTTTAGATGTAATCAATTATGAAACACCAAAATTGAACAATAACAACATAATAGCGGAATGTTAAGAAAAAGATCACCTTTAGCCTGGAGCCTTGCTGAAGAATTAACAGAACACGTTGTCATTACACTCGTTGCACAGAGATCCGTGTATTTATGAAACACTTCAGAATCGAGGATTTCTTCATAACGAAACTCAGCAGCAGTCGCAGTCTGTGGTAAATCAACTAAACGCCGTGGTCTAACGTTTCGTGCACAGAGAACGAAGTATGCTTGAAAGACATCAACAACATCCTCTGTTTTCACCTTCCATTTCCCAGAATTCTCACGACTTGGCTGCATTTGACGTTGTCTCTGAAAAGCAAGAAGTCCACACATAACGTTAAATTGATGGTGAAATTCAGTAAGCGTTAACCAAAAAAATATAGGTTTCACTCAAAATACCTTCCAAAGTTGTGTTGCGCTATCGTCGTGAACTCAATTCGCACATAGATTCAGATACGTTGTTTGAAGTAAATTTTCGCTCTCTTGACAACGTTTTCGACCTGAAGGATTGCAACGAAAAGGAAGCATACTTCGTTTTTGTTTCCGCGTTTAAGGCTGAGATTAAGTAGTAATCACACTATGTGGATACGGCCGCCTATGGCTGCAAACTTAGCAAGTTTGCCCTGCCAAGATGCACGTAATCTAAATTTTAATCGAACCCGCTTAGGGATACTCAAATATTATCATCACAACCTCTTTTCAGCACAAATAAAATCACTAACAACAAAAGCATTTACTGCAATTAGCAGATTGTTTTATATAGTTTCAAATAGAATATGGGTAATAAAACATGCACTAACTATATTTACAAACATTGGGATCACCGGGTCAAAAGCATTTAATGCTACCCGCCCGGCCGACCCGAATGGGTGCATTAATTGAGGATCCGCCTCAACATGCTAATACCCACATCCACCCATCTCAATATTATTAACACTAACAACACGCACCATCTACGTGTCCTTCTCACCCTCTCCTCCATACACGTTTTTTGAATCTCGATATGACCAAAGTGTATACTTGCTGTGTAATATATTACTCAATGGCTAACAAAATCATAGCCATGATAATAATTAATAAGGCTCTGGTTTACGAATACGGTAGTGGTCCAATTACCCGCCATGGTTGCAATCACACAGTCGGTGTGATCGCCATGCCAAGATACGTTGCAAAGAAGCATCCGAGTCTGAACAATCAATAGGCACAGATAAATAAGAGATTGAGGAGATACATGATACACCTACCATGCCTGCAAAATAAGTATATTGCCTCGCCGAGACGCAAGCGATCTCATGCCCAATCAAAGTCCTACACACGTTTATGACAGCCCATTAGAACCTGTCGTGGCCACATGTAAGGAATCGAAATACTGGATGCACACGCCATGGCTGCAAATTCAGTAAATTGCGATCTCATGGTAAATCGAAATAGATGCATACAAACATAAATCCCCAACCATATAATTATATCAGAGTATGAATTTATCCCACCCATATAATTATCTCAGAAAGATCCAAGGATACATGCCATACCACTTACTCTTTTGAGCTCAAGTTTAATTCTCAAAAAATAAGCTATTTTGAAATATTAATTAAGTTTGCTATAAAGCTTGTAATAGCTTTTCTTATTTTATAAGCTTCATGGACTTTAAAGTTGTATAGCACTTCTTCAAATTTCAATATCGCAATTCGTGAGCTACATTGTTGAAAATGGTAGGCTTTGCGTGATTTGAGTCTGTGTGATGGTGGATTCAAACCTCGTAAATTAGCCGGCTAAAAAATCAAAACCAGTGATTACTCAAGAAAAAAATATACAAAGTTACGAGAACCCGTCACAAAATGATAGTCAACGAGTCTTACTTAGTCATCAAAGTTTAGTTCGATGTAAAGGCTATGGTTACCCTGTTGGGTATTTTCTTAGTCCATGAGGATTAAGAGCCCAACACATTGGGGTCCATCTTGGGTCCATTTAGTCCTTATTTAGG
>BQNB010112475.1:0-22145 GCA_026074375.1 Tanacetum coccineum | reverse complement strand
TTAAGTTGAAGTCGATGTCAAGTGGCAACGACCACATCACATGTGTGTTTCACAACTTGTGCACAAAAGAAAAACGCACTTTGATTAATAAGGGTAATTGATTACAACCGATACATTTGATTAAAAACATAAAAAAAACCAATAGTTTTATTCCATTATCTATATATCTTTTTGACAATTGTACTTCTTTTAAATCAGAAGCTTAGATTATACTTGGAACTTTGATTAGGAAAGAAAACCCCAAAATGTTTCTCCGATTCTTCTCCTGGTTTCTGATCTTCATCAAACATCGCAAACAAATACGTTTCTATGGATCTTCTCTTCACATGTGCAATCAGATTTCTGTAATAAGTTCCCGCGTTTTCCATTGTTGCTCCATTACCTCCCGCACTTGGCCATCCACTCTCGGACACTACTATTGGCACATCAGCTCCACCAAGACGCCGTTGAGCAGCTAAATGAGCATCATACATCGCATCAAAAAGATTTTTGTATTGGTCACCAGTATCCGGTTTGGTGAACAACGCATATGAGAGTTCTATGTCGTTAGGTGCCCCAATATAAGCAAAGTACGGGTAGATATTGGCAAGCATGGGTGAATTATTTTCCTTAAGGAATCTTATTATTGGCTCGATATACCCGACCACATTGTCCCTAAATGCGCCTTCACTTGGAGGATAGGTGGTTTGTAACTGCCCCGTGTAAGTTGCGGTTGAAACCTTGATTTGGCGGCCAGCGTCATTAATGGCTTTTTGGACATTCTGCATCGCGGGAAGTACGTAACGTAGGAGCTCGGCACTAACTTCATTTCCAACAGAAATGTACCGAAATTTGACATCTGGGTAATTTAGGATGTTGTCTCGGACCCAACCGGCTGCAGCATTTTGGTCAGCGAGGGCCTCGAGAGAACTATTTGGAACATCGAGAATGAAATCAATATTTGTTCCACTGAGTGCTTGAAGAGCAGCTGGATTTGGACCATACATTCGCATCCTGTTTATCCCGTTCCTTTGGTAAAGGTTTACCACATCCTGCTCAGATGGCAAACCGTTACCAATCTGCCCATAGCATACACCTACAGACTGTGCATCTGTTTTGAAAGAAATAAGAAAACAAATTATTACTGTAATATATTTGTTGCACCTTTTTATAACATGTTTACAAAATGATTATAACTAAAGAAACGAAAATATGAAAAGACAAAATTTCAGAAAAAAAGTTCAAAATCTATCGTAACGTAAGAGATAGAGGGAACGTACCTGTGAATATGAGAAGCTTTAGAATGAGGATGGAGAGCAATAGGAGGTTTGATGCCATGAGATCAGTTTGTGTATTTTGCTTTTGATATCAAACCATATATATACTACTTCCGCAGTGGTTTAACGTCAAGAATCCGATTAAACAACAATGCATAGTTTCCACAGAATAATTTTCAAAAGCTGTCCCACAAATTTTGTCTTCCTCAATCAACTCCATTAAGGTGTATATTTTAGTGGGAGAATTACAAAATCTGAGACGAAAAGGGCTGTATGTGACACAGAACGGAAGCGTGCTATAAACCCTAACTAGGGTTCAAGACGAAATACCAAGATAATAAAGACTAAAAGTTTTGAATTTTATTGATAACTGAATAATGAATGACTAAACAATTAACCTAAGCCCTATATTTATAGCAGAACTAAACCTAAGGAAAAAGATAACTAGGATTCTCTAGAATCAACAAAATAAAAGTTAATAATAAAAATATGAAAACCATATTTTATTATTAATAAAAGTCAATAATCAAAATATGAAAACCATATTTTGTTATTAATATTAAAAGTTTATACCTTGTGTGTTGGTTCTTCTTCTATTCTCTTCTGTCAATACAAAAAATGAGTGGCTAGGATTGGTTCATTGGGTTTATGACAAATGTTGGGTCTATATTGATCTTAACTCGTCTCTAACCCTCACTACAAGAAAAAGTAGAACAGGTGACGAAGTTTTCCCGGGCGACATTTGTCGCCCGGGAAACATCACTAAATGACAAAAGTCCGTCCGATGTGGCACCAATTCTGGTAGACTTTTTAGTCAAAGTTTGAAGGGAGTTTCCCGGGCGACATGTCGCCCGGGAAAGCTTGGTTAAAATTTGACCAAAAAATTCAGCGAAAATCTTGGCGGCAATTTTTCCCGCTCACTTTCCCGGGCGACATGTCGCCCGGGAAAGGTTTTATTAAAAAAATTAATTCAGCTTTTAAATCGTTATTATTTATAAGATATATTTTATAATTATATGTTTTATAAATAATAATTTATAAAGAAACTTATAAAATATATAATTATTATTTAAAATTATTTTTTATAAAATATATAAATACTAAAAAAAACATTTCGGTTTCTTGTGTGGTTTTAAAATATGCGTTTAACATTTTCGATTTGTTTTGACGTGGATTTAAACTATTTATATTTTGATATGGTTTAGCTTATATAAAAACACAACGTTTATTAGGTTCGTTTCGGTCCGATATGCCGTATACTCTAACAAAAAATATAGTGTGTATTTTGTATGCCGATATGCCGTATTTTCTAGGCTCGTTTCTAGGTTCTATGATAAATAATAACAGTGTGATATGTTTGTGGTTGTGATGATAAGAATGTGTGTGATCTGTTGGTGATTGTGAGGATAACATCTGCTTTTATGGTAAAAAATAGTTTTTTTTGAGGGTGTATTTGGAGGAATTTTTTGGCTGGAGTATATTTGGCGGGAGTATAGGGCTACAAGAGGAATTGGTCGAATTGTTCCAATGTAACACGATAACATATCGACTCATTCGTTGAACATCTAATGTACAACGATAGCCTATCGAATCATTCGTTGAACATCTAATGTACAACGATAGCATATATACTCATTCGTTGAACATCTAATGTACAACGATACCATATCGACTCCTCCGTTGAACATCTAATGTGCAACGATAGCATCTCGAATCATCTGTTAAACATCTAATGTACAACGATAGCATCTCGACTCATCCGTTGAACATCTAATGTATAACGATAGCATCTCGACTCATCCGTTGAACATCTAATGTACAACGATAGCATCTCGACTCATCCGTTGAACATCTAATGTACAACGATAGCATCTCGACTCATCCATTGAACATCTAATGTACAACGATAATATATCGACTCATACGTTGAACATCTAATGTGCAACGATAGCATCTTGACTCATCCGTTAAACATTTAATGTACAACGATAGCATCTCGACTCCTCCGTTAAACATCTAATATACAAGCATAACATATGGTCGAATTGGTCCAATGTAACATGATAACATATCGACTCATCCGTTGAATATCTAATGTGTAACGATAGCATCTTGACTATTTCGTTCAACATCTAATGTAAAACGATAACATCTTGACTCATCTGTTGGACATCTAATGTGCAACGATAACATATCGACTCATCCGTTAAACATCTAATGTACAACGATAACATATCGACTCATCCGCTGAACATCTAATGTACAACAATAACATATCGACTCATCCGTTGAACATATAATGTGTAACGATAGCATCTTGACTCATCCGTTCAACATCTAATGTACAACGATAGCATCTCGACTCATCCGTTGAACAACTAATGTATAACGATACAAGATCGACTCATCCGTTGAACATCTCATGTACAACGATACCATCTCGACTCATCCATTGAACATCTCATGTACAACGATACAATCTTGACTCATTCGTTAAACCTCTCATGTACAAAGATAGCATCTCGACTCTTCTATTTAACAACTCATGTACAACTATACCACCTGGACTCCTCCGTTAAACATTTCATGTACAACGATATCATCACGACCCTCCGTTGAACATCTCATGTACAACGATAGCATCTCCACTTATCTGTTGAACATCTCATGTACAATGATACCATCTCGACTCATCCGTTGAACGTCTCATGTACAAGGATACCATCTTGACTCATCCGTTGAACATCTCATGTACAACGATACCATCTCGACTCTTATGTTGAACATATCATGTATAACGATGTTATCTCGACTCATCCGTTGAACATCTAATGTACAACGATACCATCTTGACTCGTCCGTTGAACATCTCATGTATAACGATACAAGATCGACTCATCCATTGAACATCTCATGTACAACGATACCATCTCGACTCATCCGTTGAACATCTCATGTATAATGATACCATCTCGACTCCTACATTGAAAGTCTCATGTATAACGATACCATCTCGACTCCTATGTTGACCATCTCGTGTAGAATGATAGCATCTCGACTCATCCATTTAACATCTCATGTACAACGATAACATCTTGACTCCTCCGTTAAACATCTCATGTATAAGTATACCATCTAGAATCCTCCGTTGAACATCTCATGTATAACGATAGCATCTTGACTCATCCGTTGACCATCTCATGTATAACGATATCATGTCACCTCCTCCATTTAACATTGCCTGTACAACGATACCATCTCGACTCATCCGTTGAACATCTCATGTACAAATATAGCATATTGACTCTTCTGTTGAACATATCATGTATAACGATGTTATCTCGACTCATCCGTTGAACATCTAATGTACAACGCTACCATCTCGACTCATCCGTTGAACATCTCATGTATAACGATACAAGATCGACTCATCCATTGAACATCTCAAACGTACAACGATACCATCTCGACTCATCCGTTGAACATCTCATGTACAACGATACCATCTCGACCCCTCTGTTGAACATCACATGTATAAATGTTCTATATCTTTACCCTCTATGAAGGAGTTATGGCGGAAACAATACATATAATCAAAGTTGTATTGTTTTCGCCATAACTCCTTCATAAAAATTCCATTTTCGATGATTCAAGCGGCCAGTAAACGGGGAGAAAAAGATCTACAACATTTTTTGGTACCCGTCAAAAAATGGGGTAGAACCATCCTCGTATATATGATCCATTGATATCTACAATTAAATTAAATTCCTTATATAAATAACCAAATGAGCTAGCTCAGTTGGTCACAAAAAATATATTTGGGTATGTGAGTTTCCAATCAATTTAGAGGTTGTGAGTTCAAACATCGCTGAAGACATGTGCATGAAATATTATCTGTTGGTTTAGGTTGTGAAAAAAATTGCGGTTTAAATAAAAATAAAAAATAAAAATTTATTTATATAAATTATATCATTTAGTATAAGTTAATTTAAAAAAGTGGAGATAATTATTTTTTACCTAAAGCTTTCCCTCCAAAACTTTTACACCAAAATTTTAGCCGCCAAACCTTTTCACTCAAAAATTTTAACTAAAAACTTTCTCCCTAAAAGTTTTATCCCTATAATAACTTTAATAAAAAGGATACAAGACCACACATTTCCCCCAAAAGTTTTATCCCTTCTTCTCCACACTTGCCAGTTGCCATCACACTAACCATCGACACATCACCACCCCCGTATACATATGAACCCCAATCACGGTGTCCTCTGCCATCAAACCGGGTAACCCATATCGCCTCTGTTCTTTTTTTCTTTTTCTTGTTGATTATATATAAACTATATATGGGTTGGACAAGTGACATGCTCATTGACTTGTGCCATCTATAAATTGTATGTTTTATTCTCATTTATTTAACTTATATGTGGCTTTTATTTTTATATTTGATGATGTTTTACTTGATTTGGTCGTCCTTTTTTTACTATGTTTATAATGTTTATGCTTTTGTTGCAGATAATCAAAGACTTGAAGATTTAGGTTCGAGGTGGGACTCAAAGATATTTAAACTACTAAGAAGTGTTCATGAGCTTGAAGAATTTTAAGATGCTATAGTGCTTTTTGCTAATTTAGATATGATCTAGTGTGGATGCTGTGTAGATTGTAATGCATTTTTTATGATATTGAATATACTATATCTGGTGGATTTTATATATTATTCATTGTTTTTAATTTGATTCAGTAATCGTTTTAAATATTGAAAACCCAAAATTAGATTAAACTTGTTGAAAGATATCGTTAGGAATGAAACTCAAGTTTGTGAAATTTTGTAGAAAAGTGCTAGGAAAACGGCTGCTGTGCAGCAGCACTTTTGGTCGGAGTTGGCGACTATGCAGACTTATCCCGGGCGACATGTCGCCGGGGATTAACCACACAAAAAATAATATGCAGACTAATCCCGGGCGACATGTCGCCCGGGATTGTGTGTAATTAATTAATTAATCAAGAATCACTCTTAATTAGTATTTTTATAACAGTACTATCCCGGGCGACATGTCGCCCGGGAAAACCCTCCACCATGACACTTAATTGTTTGACTTAAACTATGTGGGCCCGACTGTGTCGCCCGGGAATGTCGCCCGGGAAAGAATCCCCTTCGAGCTTTCCCTTGCAACTTATCCCGGGCGACATGTCGCCCGGGATTAGTTTCCCCAGCGACAAGTCGCCCGGGAAAGCATGGATTTGTCCTTGGGGAAAGTGGTAAATGTTGTTGTGAGTGGTATCAAGAGCTCAGGTTCACGGGGTTCTCTGGTCATCTAGGATCGGTCAAGACGGGTGTTTTGGTGTTCGATTTCTGGAAGGAGCAGATCGCTATTCTGTTTGGGCTACCAGCTAATCGACAACATAACTTTTGGTGTTTCAGGTTCGTGAACATCAGGTTATCGACAGGGTTCTTGGTTCTTTGATTGTCCGGGTTTGTGACAAAGAATAGAAGGATTAAGGGTTTGTTGATTTGTAGATCGACAAAGGTTGTGGCGGTTGTTTTTCAGTCGCCTGTGATATAGAGGAAGAAGAAACAGGTGGTGACGTAGGTGGTTGTTTTTGTTTAAAAGTCAACAAAAGAGTAAAATACTTCAAAAGGATAGTGGGTTTAGTTTAATCATTTTTTTTAATACTTGGCAGTCATCCAAGATTTTAAAATTTGATATTTTCTTTATTTTATTTTTTATATAAAACAAAAGGCTATTTATTTTGAAGGGTTTTTGCACAAGGGGCTTTGTTGCTTCGTGATTGTGAGGTTTAATATATCACAAGGTTTAGCGAATTAACAAAGGGATAAAGAATGACGGGAGCCAAGTTTGACATCGAAAATTCGATGGAACTGGTGATTTCGGGTTATGGAGGATTAAGATGCGTGCTTTATTAATCCAACATAGATGTGAAGCAGCTCTGGAGGTTTTACCCGAGGATATGGAAGCTGAAGCGAAAGCTGAGCTAAACAAGAAAGCTCCACGCCGTGATTTGTGTTAGGTAACAGGTTCTGAGAGATGTTACCGGGGAGACGACTGCAGCTGGGGTTTTGGACAAGCACGAGACTTTGTACACGACAAAAGTCATTGGCCAACAAGTTGTACCTGAAGAAGAAGTTGTATACATTCTACATGCCGGCTGGACGAAAGATTTCCGAGCATATAGATGAGTTCAACAAAATCGTTCTTGATTTAGCAAATATTGAGGTAAAATTCGAGGATGAAGTTATTTTGCTATATTATTACTCACTTCTGTTACCCATCATCATACGAACACATTGTGGATACCTGCTTATGGACGTGAAGCTTTGACTTTGAGTATGGAAGGCCACACTAAATTCAAAGAAATCAAAGACATGGTCTAAGGGCGAATGGGGATGATGGTGAAGTGGTTATATGTGAGGGGAAGAACTGATCGCAGGGATTCACGTCAGCCAAGGGAAAAGTCAATATCAAAGTCTCGAGGTAGAAGACTCAGTGCTAAAAATTGCCAATCTGAGGATCACTAGAAGAGAAACAGTCTGTAAGAATATATCGCAAGAAGTCAACAGGGGTACGTCAAGAAAGATTATCAGCCAAGCTCCATGGTTCGACTTATGACGATATCTGAGTGATGAATGGTGATATGAGCACACAGCTCCGGGCTCTGCTAGATTGGATCATGGATTCAGATGTTCATACCACATGACACCCAGGTTAGATATACTTTTTGATTTTCTAGAATGCGATGGGGGCAGTGTACAGTTGGGTGACAACAGGGAGTGTAAGATCAGAGGTATTGGCAAGGTGAGGATACAACTGAAAGATGGGTCAAGTTTTGTGTTACACAATGTCAGGTATATTCCTGAATTGAAAAGAACTAGATATCGCTGGAGCTCATGAAAAATAGGGATTTACCCGAAAAATGCAGTGTCGTCAAAGTCAAGTGTGATTAATGGTCCAGGGATGTTTTTTCTGGAACAAAAGGATAATTGCGTATATTTTTACTATGGTGCCAGCAATGGCAGTGTGAGCTTACGCAAGTGGTTGAAAGAAAAGTACAGTCTTGCACAGGTTTGGCATAAAAGACTGGGACATATCAGCGAGGCGGGACTACAAGTGCTAGAAAAGCAGGGTCTGTTTGGCAAGAAGAGTCTAGGTAAGCTCGATTTTTGTGAGAATTATGTTTCGGGAAAGTCACATTGAGTCAGTTTCGGTGTAGGAAGGCACACTACTCAGGGAGTGATAGACTATGTTCATTTAGACTTATGGGGTTCGTCTCAGGTGGAATCATTGGGAGGTAAAAGGTATTTCTTATCTATTGTTGATGATTATTCTAGGAGGGTATGGGTTTATATTCTCAGGTTCAAACACGAGGCCTTTAGAAAGTTCAAAGAGTAGGACGGATAATGGTCTTAAGTTCTATAACCGGGAGTTTGAGCAGCTATAGATTGAGAGTGGGATTGCTTGACATTTGACACTTACCGCGACGCCGCAGCAGAATGGGTTAGCAGAACGTATGAACAGAATAGGTCACCATCGACAACGATTGAGAAAAAGACACCTATGGAGATGTGGTCGGGACATCCAAGTGATTATGGGATTATGAGGATTTTTGGCTGTGTCGCATATTCACACGTTAAAAAAGGTACGCTCGAGTCGAGAGCAGTAAAATACGTTCTTTTAGGTATCTTGAGGGTGTGAAGGGGTACAAACTATATAGGCTTGATGAGGATCACATAAAATAGTCACTAGCAGAGACGTGGTCTTCAATGAAAGTGCCATATACAAAGACACGTTGAAGGATTCTGGTGTAGGTAATGATAAGTCTGTTGAGGAATTACAGGTTGAGGTGGAACTGCAAAGGTTAAATAATCATACGCTTAAGGAAGATCAGAATAATCAGGAAGATGGCGATGATGAAGATGCAAGGGATCAAGAAATTGATCAGACACCAGATCTCACAGATTATCAGTTAACTCAGGATAGAGCCAAGGACACGGACGAAACCTTTGAGGTTTCAAGATGAAAGTAATATGGCTGCTTACGCGTTTGTTGCAGCAGAGGAAGAAGATACTCATGAACCATTAACATACCAGGAGGCAGTTGCTTGTGAAGACAGTTCTAAGTGGAAAGCTGCTATACAAGAAGCGATGGATTCTCTGAGGAAGAACAAGACTTGGGAGTTAGTAGATCCTCCTGCTGGGCAAAAGCTGGTGAGTTCTAAATGGTTGTTCAAGATAAAGGAAGGGATTGAAGGTGTTCAAAAGCCTAGGTACAAGGCAAGGTTGGCGGCTCATGGATTCACACAGAGGGCGGGTATTGATTACAATAAAGTATTTTCGCCAGTAGTTCGACACACATCTACTCGGGTTATACTTGCACTGACTGCGTGTAAAGATTATGATCTGGAGCGGCTTGATGTAAAGACGACATTTTTACATGGAAATCTTGAAGAAGTGATCTACATGAGGCAGCCACCGGGATATGAACAAGGTAACAAGGTATGTTTTTTAAAGAAATCCCTTTATGGTTTGAAGCAGTCACCTAGGCAATGGTATAGGAGGTTCGGTGAGTACATGTTGAGCAATGGGTTCAAGCGTAGCAGTATCGACATCTGCGTATATTACAAGAGTTATGCACCAGGTGAGTATATCTATCTATTGTTATATGTAGATGATATGTTGATTGCTTGTAAAAGCAAGGCTGAGATTGGGTCTACCAATTCTTTGCTTAAAAATGAGTTCGACATGAAGGAGCTCGGGGAAGCAAAGAAGATACTTGGTATGGAGATCGTTAAGGATTGGAGTCGCAAGATTCTGAGGGTGTCATAATTCGGGTACGTTTATAAGATTCTGAATAATTTTAGAATAGACAACGGGAAATCGGTTCAGATGTCATTGGGTGGGCACTTCAAGCTGTCATTAAAGGATTGCCCGGTTAGGGATTGTGATGTTGAAAGGATGAGTAAGGTGCCATATGCAAATGCGGTTGGGGAGTCTTAATGTACTTGTATGGTGTGCAGAGGCCAGAACATTGTGTATGCGGGTAAGTGTTGTCAGCAGATATTTGGCTAATCCAGGTAAAAATCATTGGGAAGCAGTGAAGTAGATTTTGAAATATTTGCGGGGTACTGTAAAGTGGGTTTGGTTGGTATGGGACACATACATGGAAACCTTGTGGACGTAACAGGTTTTGTTGGATTCAGACTACGCTAAGGATTCGTTTAGGTAGTCGATCAATGGTTACGCATTTTTAGTACAAGGGATTTGTTGTAAGCTGAATGCAACAATACAACACGTAGGTGGCTCTTTCATTACAGAGGCGGAGTATATGGACACTTACGGAGGCTGTGTAGGAAGCTATTTTGCTAAGGGGGACTCTTGGATGAGGTATGGAAGAGTGGGCGTTGGATTTTTAAACACTGTGGCAAGTTAATTGTGATATTCAGGGCGGCGATTCACTTTATGCGGAATATAGTTTTTCATGAAAGGACTAAGCACATCAATGTGCGTTATCACTTCATCAGAGAGGTCTTGGAAGCAAAGACGGTTAAAGTTCTGAAGGTGGGTACTGAACACAATGCTGCGGATGCCTTGACGAAGGTGGTACCTGGACGGAAGTTACAACACTGCTTGGAGTTGTTGAAGGTCGGTGTAGGCTAATATAAAGCCTAAGGTGGAAATTGTTACGAGTTTAGTCTCTATATTAACCTATTAAGATGTCTAGGGGTCTTAGTGTTAAGTTAAGTTACTATTAGTCGAGTAGGAGTAGAATAGGGGTCGGTTGGATACTTGTGTTCCAAGCCCAACCCGTTTCCTTTTTCTAGTCGGTTTATACCTCCCCCTCATCTCTATAAAAGGAGGTGAGGGGGGAGGGGCTTTGTACGTTCATTCTTTCAATTACTAATCAAAGTTTGGTTAGGGTTTATACCTTGTGTGTTCGTTCTTCTTCTATTCTCTTCTGTCAATACATAGTTGCTGTGGTGTGTGTTCTTCTTGATCCAAGTTATCCGCATCTAGTTTCCAGGTTGTAGGCGATCCATTCCTACACAATCTTTATAAACAAACTATCCATTTTCCAGTGAAAGCAGCACATTAGATGCCGACAACAATAATCTTCGTCAGCGAGCGTCGCAATAGGTGGTGGCCACCTGAAAATATTAAGATAAGAAAATGATTAGCGGTGGCTTAGATCTATAAAAAAACTCAACTATTAATATATATTTTACACACATCTAAAAAAACACCAAAACTTTCATGCAAACTTAGATTAAAAAATATATCTACACAAGCAGTGATGGAGCCGGGGGGGGGGATGGAGGGTGCTCGACCACCCCCAACACTGACGGACCTACTCTATGACAAGGAATTTCCCAAAAACATCCTTAAAGATTAAAGCCTTTTAAAGGTAAAATATCCTGGTTTTAATGGTCGGCCACCCCAACACTGGTTTTGAGGTGAAAGTTTAGGAAGAAGATAGACTAAAAGTAACACTGGTATTGTACTTTATATTTGTTTAATGACTTGGTGCAGTGTTGTACTTTTATTGAAAAAATCATATTTAACCCTTCCAGTTTTAAATTTATTAAAGTATGATTGAACATTTGAGCCTCTTTAGAAAAGGACCATTGCATTTGAACTTTTTCTTCAAATTCCAATCTAACTTCTAAAACAAAAATCATAGGTAACTACCGAGATTTTTTTGAGCCCCCTTAATAGAAATTTCTAGCATCGTCTCTGTACATAAGTATAAAAAAGAAGTTCAAAACAGTTCCTAATATATATAGATCTATTAAAAATACCAAAATTGTTATGCAAACTCAAAGACAGCGTGTGACAACCATGGCTTGAGCAGGTTAGTCAAACCGTTAGTGTTGACTTATGTGCTTGTTGCAATGTTTGGTTTATATGATTTTATGTGGTTTTGTGCGTTTATGTGAGTTATTGGTAATCAATCTATTGAGTTTGATCATCTCAATGAGATTTCACACTCAATAGATTGATGGTTGAATTGGTTGAGTTCATTTCGTTCATTTTTAATGACAAGGAAATGATTATTGAGATTTGAGCATTTTCGTGTTAAGTGTGTAAGTATAAGTACGTATATGTATTTTCGTGTTAGTAATTTAAGATAAATTTTGACTTTAGAAGTTTAGTTGAGAAAATGTAAAATTTCTATTTTTGAAAAGTTAGGTTGGAAATGAAAAGTTATTTTTAGAAAGGTAGGAAAGTGCCTTTATGCAAAAAGGTTTAGCCAAATAAGTAAAAAATTTTTTACAAAAACTTAAGGTTATATTTGTAAATATCTAATTAATAAAAAAATAAAAAAAGAATATTTTTTTTATTGTATGAATAGTGTTTCCAAATTTTAAAAGGAAAAAAGAATAGAAAAGAAAAAAAATAATATTTAGAATCATAATCCTAAACTAATACCTAATTAGATTTAGCTTATAACTCTTCTAGGATGTCTATAAATACAAACTTAAGATCCCTAATTCCCTCATACACTTTGATCGACCGGTTTGAAAGAGAAAAGAGAAGAGTCGAAATTTTTTTGGGTTTTATTTTTAAGGTACGATCCGATCTTTTAATTTTAGTTTGTTTATAATTCTAGTAACTTAATTATGATGGATTAAGGTTTAAATTAGGGTTTATAAATTAGGGTATTTAATTTTTAGAAAGTTTATGTTATAATGATGATGGCTTAATCATTAGATCGATCGGATTAGCGATAAGATCATGCGTTAGGGCTTAGATCACTCGAATTAGACGTTTAATTCACTGCAGAAAGTTAGGCAGTTTTGTAACGAGCATAACTCAATCATAAAAGATCAAATAAATAATTTACAATATACTGGAGATAACCTCAGAGAGTCTAATTTCTAGAAAAGTCGGCCTCATAAGTTTTTATGGTCAGGAAGTGGGTCAAATGGTCATTACAAAATCAGTGTGTAAAACAGTGACGAATTTTAGTTTTGGTTTTGATTTTTCTAAAAATACTTAGACACTGAGTTAGAGGCTCTAAGTATTGTGGAAGTTAGTTCATATATTGTGTGTGACCTCTGAATTTTGGCTAAGGTCATAGTGGGGTCTAAGTTGGTTAATTAATGCCATACTTTTAGAAGGTCATATTCTGGACGAATTTTAAACACTTTGGATTAATGAATTTCTAAGGGGTATTTATAAAAGGGTAATGACTTAGGGAGAGCTATGAGAGGTTCATAGGACATATATGTAGCATGGTGAATTTTGTTTTGAATTATGGAAGTGTTTAAGTAGTGCGTTTAGGGCACGCAAGTGAGAGTAAAATTCTGCTTAAAACCAAAAAGTTTAAAGAGTAGCATTCAAGTATAAATGAAATATGTAAGAATGAGTAAAGGTTTTAAATGATTATAGGACTATGCTAGATAGCCTAGGTATTCATCATAGTTAAAGTTACATCATATTGGGTTGAATGCCTAATTGATGGTAGCTAATAATGTGTTTAATTGTTTAGATTGTTCGTGAGATTTTGTGAAGTTTCGATTGGATCTTTTTGGAAGCTAAGCTTCAGGTGAGTTTCATAGCGCCTTTTTCTTGTGTTTTATTGGGGTGAAAATGATGCTACGTGTTAAACTGTTTTAATTACTGTGATTATTTGCTACGTGTGATTGCTTTGTGATTTGTTCGGTTGAGAGTGGGCTCTTTACAATTACTACAACTCCACACCATCTGAAGGGGTTGAAATAATACTTACTGTTTGTGCCCCACGCTCCTGCTTAGTGATCAATTGGAGTGGAATTTTGTGGTTTTGTTCGGTTGGGATGTGGTCTTAACTACTACAAATTCAAACCAACTGAAGGGTTGATTTAATAACTCACGTGGTGTGGTCCAGGCCATATAGTGTTAAGTTCCGAAACTGGTTGACTTTTAGGTGCGTAAGTACACATATGGATCGGGGGTAACGTTCTAATATAGTTGTTGAAATGAGATCACGGGGGCTAAACGTTCCTAAATGGATCGGGGGTAACGTTCCTACCCAGTATGTGGATTGCATGTTAGCATAAGTTCATATGTTGCATAAGTGTCCTATATTGTTTTGATAATCACAGTAATTGGATTTAAAAGATTGATTTGTGTGTCTTAAACCTATGACTCTCACCAACCATTGTGTTGACGTTTTAAGCATCATTTTCAGGTGAGCATGATGGAAATAAGATTGAAAGAAGTGGCTAGTAAGAGACCATAGGATGTCATGAAGATTTCTATTTCTTGTCTTGAATTTTTGCATCGTTTGAATTTGAATATTTGTTGCATGTCTTTCTATTGGCGAGAACTTCCTTTTCATCAATAAAGACGCCTTTTATGTTTTGCCTAGTTATGGGTATTGTTATGACACTTTGTGTCTATACTTTACTTTATTGTATGCATTTTAGTATTCTCTATATAGACGCCGTTGTGTTGTGATGATATCCATTCTTGTTAACGCCTCGCGTTTCCGCCTTGGCGGGGTGTGACAGATTGGTATCAGAGCCTATGGTTATAGAGAACTAGGTGGTTGAGCCTAGACTATAGCTTAAGGGTCCCTCATATAGTTGCATTTTAGGGCATAAGTGTTTGTGTACGTATATATCGTATGTTCCCGCTACCTAAAAGCTTTGAATTCTTTCTATTTTGAATTACTACTATATAATATGAAATATATACTTTTTCATTATGAGGATCTAATAGTATATACCCCTTTGTTATTGTTTTAGTCATGTCTTCCCTTATCCCCTAGGAGATATCGTTGGGAGATTGTTTACCTCACTGGACCCGCGGAGTTGGGTGACTTTTGAGAGAGAAAAGTCAAACCCAAGCGAGGCCCAACATAAGTTTATTTCGTTTTCTACCTCGATGCGTTTCCTCCGCCGCCTTGGCGGGGGAGTGACAGATTGGTATAAGAGAGCCTGTGTGATTATAGAAGATACTAGATGGTTGCTAGCCTAAACATAGCTTAAGTGAGCCCACATATAGTTGCATTTTAGGTGCATAAGTGTTTGTGTATCGTATAGTACCTGGTATGTTCCCGCTACCTAAAAGCTTTGATAAATTCTTTCTATTGTTGAATTATCTACTATATAATCATGAAATATAATACGTTTTTCGTTATGGGGATCAATAGTATAATATACCATTTGTTTTAAAGTTTCGTCAAGGTCATGTCCCTCACCCCCTAGGAGATATCGTCTGAGAGACTTACCCGATTCTCGTCTAGTCTCACCTCTCACCATGGCTACAAATCACCAGACCGCAATGAGCGAGATCCTCGCGAGTCTCTACGCTTCTCATCATCGAGCGCACATGTCCACCTGCACAAGTCTCACACCTAGCACAAAGCGAGCCACAACACAAGTCTCTACACTTCTACTACACTATCTCTCTCTCACAGCACTCTACTCTACACCACGCTCTCTCAACCAACACTCTACAGCACACACACACACACATCTCTGCGCCCCGATGTATATATCATTAGTATATTAGCATTCACATGGCACCATGTATCGCTAACGCAAAACAGGAATCTCATCTGAGACTCTATTATTTACCACCACCCTTTATATAAACCACCACATGCACAACAAAGCGCGAGAGAGCACACTGGAGAATCTTGTTGATCTCCCCGTATACTCATGACAAACACTATAAGACACTCTGCACTTCTCTCTTATCCCAACTAACGCCTCATACACACCTGACATAATTACAGATCCCTCTAGCTAAGATTTAGCCAATCGTCTCAGACCCACACCATCCTCCATACATCACACTATGTCTCTCTTTACTCGATACTCTCTATACTAGAGATAATATACTTCTCTTAATCTAGAGACATCTCATAGACATGCCCACACGGGATTCTAGGAGAACATTACAGCTACGATCATGTCCTTAACAAGGATTACGAGACACATTTCTCCAGAGGCGCGATGACTAAGTGTCTACTTTATTCTCAATAAGAGATGTGGCCTTTCCAACATATCACGTCTTTACGCGCGACGCGTATCTCTCACTGTTCGACTGCGCACACTTTCTTGCCCTATGATAAGATATCTCTATTCGCGAGTCTATCTCCTGACTAGATCAGTCTAAACCGATCAACGTTTCTCTCTCTAATAGCATTGTCTCACAGATTCTATCTCCAACTGAGAACTAAGCATCCTATGCCACACAGAGAGGCGCACACTCGACTGACACAAAACGTCATCTCGAAGGAAGGAGTGCACTCACACAGAGTGACAGAGGAGCAGTTCTTTAGACACTATGACACGGACGATTTCACGGAGCGTCTATCGTCGTATGCATATTGAAGGTGTACAATATAGATGACGCTACTAACACTGCACTGCGAACTAATTCCGTGTGTCTGCTCTTCTTCGAGCGGACACAGAAGAGGCCCTACAATGCAAACTATTGTGATGAGCGGCTGAATTTCACTTATGATCACTAATCTCTTATGCGTTCACTAATGTCTCATTATAAGCAATACACATGTTCCTGAGTCACGTTGTCTCATTAGATGTTCATGGGAGATGAACGTTATTGGAGGTATTTAAGTTTCTACAACAATTGCGAGCATCACAGCGTACGACTACATATAGAGAGGAGAGAGATTAGGCAATATATCGACATCAATGACAATCATACTGAATCCTCTAAACAGAGTCAAATCTCATTCATTTAAGTGTCACAGCTTTTAGCGTGTCTCCTCATATCACAGCGACTAACACACAATCATACTTAATAGCGTTAAACTTATTGAGTGAGAGAGAGATCTTAGACGATATAGCATAAACACTCATGAGGGCGTGATGGAGATTCTCAGCGATCACGAGTGTGATTCCTGAGATATACAATGCGCAGCGCGTGAATGATCTGAAGGCATGCACTCTAGAATAGACGAAAATCGGAGATAGTTAGAAGATTGGGATGTGTTTTATATGCTATTATGGATTATACTGTCTCACTATCGGATTGCGAGAGCACACAAATATGAGTAGTACTGAGCATTAATTAAAATGCATTATAACGTAATGTAGGGTGTGTGTTTTCAGGGGAGACAGATTCCAATAGAGTCCAATCCTAACAGGACCTTGCGCACCTTTCGATATCCAGATAAAGATGATACGTTCGATCTTGAGACCTTCTTAATCGATTATATGCGCCTTGTACTCGTGCGATTCTCTATATATCTACAATCATTGTGAGATATTACTTCAACAATCACATTGTATCTTAGTATTGAGTAGTTCGCTCATGTGATTGTGATCACAGTATAGCGATATATCACTACATTGAGAGAGCGAGATCAATAGGTCTAGTGAAGAGGGGTCATGAGATGCTAGACTACGAGAAGAGGCGCGTTTAAGTAGTATAAGGTCTCTATATGAAGTTGACAGTTTGAACTGTTGTTGTCGTCATTGACTCTTTTCTAAGGCAACACGAAGTTCGTGAGCAAGGTATACACTGTTGTGGCGAGAGGCAGTCTGTGATATTTTGTCATTAATTGGAGGTATTATCTAGAGCATTCTTTCTCATCATCGATGTAGTGGACATGTACGCTAGCACAATCTAGACGTGATACACACAGTAGCGAGTAAGATAACTGCAGAGAGGACTGCAAGTTCAGGATCATAGGGACACTTGGTTATATGCAATAAGTGAGAGCTTGAGTATAGTAGTTCTTGAATGACACACAAGTTCCTACAGTGAATGTTGTGATTGCAAATAATGTATAGATAAAATACTACTGGTTTTTGAGGATTAGCTTGTTATGTTCGTCACACTCGTCTAAAGGGTGTCTTGGAGTAAAGATCTTATATCGTGTTTTTGAGATCTTTGTATACAAATGTTTTATAGTGCACTCTCTCTCTTTCACTTACGTATCACAACTACTAAGAGAGACACAGCACAATCTTTTTGTCACTCTATACGACATTACGAGGGGTTACAGCATGTTGAAGATTCTTGTATTACTAGACATGGACTGAGAGATATATGAGCAGAGAGGAGGTAACATCTATGGACACGAGTGATGAAGGTCCGAGAACACAACACGAGTCGTACTTTGTTGGGAAAGCCTAATAGCACTATATTGTCGATAATACACAGTGTTCAGCGATCTCAACATCAGGGTAGAATTTAAGATGATAGGGATCTATAGTCATTAATGACAATGATTTTATTGTGTCGTTTATTGTATTATGGTTTCAAGGAGTTTAATTTATATAGCTGATGTGAGGATGAACACAGAGGGTTTGTTTAAACAAGGCAAATTAGTAACACTAGATCTTCTAGTATGACGGTACTAATGCACTTAAGTCTGGGGTGTTTGTTAACAAAGTAAAGGTAGATGTTTGGTAGTTTTAGATGTGACACATTCTGTGACATTAACATATAAGCAGGACTTAATCAAAAAGGTGTGTGTCATATTCTCTTTGAGAGGGTACATAAAATGACTCCTAGAAAGTTTACACAGTCACACGAGAGGTTATACTCTGTGGTCTTAGAGGAGGCCGTTGCATACACGGTTCATCTTCTAGTCAGTAGTGCTATTATGACACAGAGTATCACATTTGTTCTATTTAGAGTGAGATGGTGTATGTGTGAGCGCGTTGCGATTGACTGAGCTTTTAGTCTCTGGTAGATACTGGAGCACACAATGGTAGTATATTGAAGATAGATTTCTAGTGTCTAGGTGACGGTTACACGTGCATATTACTAAACATTTAACACTGGGCGGACTTCGTTACAACTATACGAGTCCGACCACAAGTCACCGAGTCACAATCTATACGTAGTTTCAACTACTGACTAACAAAACTATGGACACATGGCAGGAGAGATGATGAATAGACACACAGAAAGGAGAGTAAGAGTGCAAGGCGAGGAGTCGACACTTTAGGTACACAAGGACTCTGCGTTGGTGATCAGACGGACCGAGAGATTCAATCCAACGTGCAGGTGTTACAATCATCGTCACACATCTCGACAATGTTGCGTGGCACGCTGAGCAAATCGGTCACATGACACGTCTCACGTATAGCGAGGGGGTGAGGGGGGACTGGCGTGGTTCACAGTACATGGATACGAGTGTGTGTTTTGAAGAGGTGATAGTGAGCAGATTCTCTTCAGGTAGAGGGAGAGTGCAAATAGACACACATAACACACGATCTGTGGAAACGGATAGTACAACTAGGGGTGCACTATATGTATATTGTGGGACTCTGTCTACAGAGTGTGCAGCGGGTGAGTGAGTTACGTAGGCTTAGGCCACATGTCTGTCTGATGAGATGGAACAGCGTATGATGCAAGGAGCATAGAGTTTGAGAGCGAGAGTGGTGTTGAGATATAGTCTAGAGAAAGTGAGGTGCAATCAGAGTGAGGTAGCATGCGCATTGATATAGGTCACTGACTCGACACACAGGAAATAAGGACAGAATGTAGACAAATATAAGAGTACTATTTACTTTTTCAAATAAAGCGCACACGAGTAGGTAGAGTAGATTGTCAATCATCTGATACAAAAGTCAGTATTTCACTACACAAAACCCGACTCCGTCTCAAATATATGGGGGATGTGATGATTAAAAGATGTATGGTTTTTTATTTGGGTATTTGTTTGTGGGATTGTAGTGGTTTGTTTGGTGGTGGGGGATGTTAGGAATTTAAAGATAAGGGTTGTTTAATGATTGGATTTTGTGTGATTTATTATGATTGGGGACCTAAGTTACCAAACACCCAAACCCTTACCCTATCACCCCAAACCTGTTTATAACAGGTTTTCCCGCCCATTTCCCCCCCCCCCCCCCAAACCACTCACGGGTTAACCATCCCCTCTCTTTACCTATAAACCTCATTAAACCTTGGATAATCCCTCCCCTTCCCCTCCACTACCACCTCTACCAAGAAAAGTTGCCAACCTGGCAAACCTCACCATTTTCGAGCTAAATTGAGGGTCAAGATTGTGATCCGAGGATACACAGACTCAATCAAGGGCCAAGACTTATTTTGAGGCTTCTCTCTCACCAAACAAACACACTAGGAGCTTTTTCACTCAGCAAGAAAGCACAATGCCTTGAAAGGAAGAACTTGGGTTTCGGGTATAAATACCCCCCCCCCCCATGGATGCAAGAAACAACATCTTTACTTTTCAGTTTTTATCTATTTTTTTATATGTAATTCAGTCTAAATAGCTTTTCTATTTCAGAATTGTACTCAAGCTTTTAGTTAATGAAAATTCGAAAGTTCTTCATAAATCTTGTCATAGTTTCTTTTACTTTACCTTTTAATTGTTAAAATTTGATTTTAAAAGTTTCTCAACATCTTATTTAACTAATATAATCAAAATAATCAAGCTAAATTATAGCTTAGTGGTGATTTCGGGTTTAAGTCAAAAGTTTGACTTGAGAAAGTCAAACAAGCAAAAGTGGAGCTTGGGTCAATTTTGGATGGACCCATGGGTTGATATAAATTCAGAAATATAAGGACTTAGGGGTGTTAGGATTAGTTTTAGGTTCCTTTTCATTGGACTTTTTGTAAGTTTTCATTGTTAATTTTCTGCATTTTTTTAATATTACTGTAGCATTGCTTTTTCAGCTTATTGTTGCTTATTTCCTGTCTAATTTGTGCTTATCTATGCTCATTATCCATGCTTAGATATCTGTTTTTGAGACCCTTAGTTTAAATCTCCAAAAATTAGCTTTAAAAGTCTCTTTTTGAAAAATAAAGGGGTGTTTGGGACAGTGGCTAAAATGGGTCAAATGGGGTTATGGCATGGGTTGGTCAATCAAGTCGGTTTGTAGTAGCTTAATCTAGGTCTATCAAGCTGTTTAAATTAGTTTTTATAAGAAAAATCCAAAAAAACCAAGTCCAAATTAGTGATGCTTTTAATATGTTGGTATTTAGCTTTTTAGATTAGCTTATTTTTTATTGGTAGTTTAAAATAGCTTTTAGACCTTGTTTGTAAGTCATTTTTAAGTGTTATTATGCATTCGGTTAGTGTAGGCATAATGTGCATTTGTGTTTTGAGTTTTAACCAAAAATTTGTCAAGTTAACTTAATTGTGTAATTATCACTTTTTAAGCTCAATTTAGATAAGCCAAAGGAATTCTTAGGTTCTAATTTTTCTTGCTCAAGCTCATTTTGAGCCACTTTCAGTCTGTTTCAAATCGGCAATTGGTTTTGAGCTTATTTTGAAGCTTATTTGGTGGTTGCAAAAAGCCTCTTGGCTGTTTTCAAAAAATTTCTCCTCTGGTGCAAAAGCCCAAGTTTAAGCCCGTCTTTCTCAGCTTATTTGTGTAGTAAGCATTAAGTTTTCTACATTTTTAGAAAGCTTATAAGCTCTTTAATAAGCCCCCAAAAGCCTAACCCTTAAGACACCTTCTAGGTGGCTTATTTTTAAGCTAAGAGTCAGCTTGTGGCTGTTTTTCAAACAGCCTTAAGCTCACTAGCTCAATTAGCTCATTTGAGCTTATGGCTTAGTCATTTTGCTTATTCCTTGTTGCATTAGGTGAATTAAGTCAGTTTAAATAGCTTTTTAGGATTCTGAGCTTATATTGAGCTAGCAGCATTAAGTTTTAAAACTAGCAGGACTAACTTTAAAGTTAGAACTGCTAGGTTCATAAGCTCATTTGTGCTTATTTTGAGGTGCTTATTGGTGTTTCAAACCCCAAAATAAGTGGGGCTTATTGAAGCTTGTTGGCAAATCACCAAGGCTGTGGGCCCCACTTGGACTCAAGAACATCTTAAGGGGCTTAAAATTAAGCCCCAAAAGCTGTCCCAACTGTTTGCAAAACAGTTATAAGCCCTTTGGCTTATTCCATTCTTTCCTTGCTTGTTTTTGATTTTAAGCTGTTCATTAG
>BQNB010112474.1:10000-12839 GCA_026074375.1 Tanacetum coccineum | reverse complement strand
AAAGGCTAAGTTTTATGTGTTTGTGCTTGAGCTTGATGTTCCTTTGACCTCTGGTTCATAGATTATTAGGTTGTTGTAAAGATCATCCAGGCTTAATGTGTCTATCTTAGGCTTGTTCCTCTATACAATGGTATGTGTGTTCCATTCTGGTGACAAACTTCTTAAGAACTTCTAATTCACATCTTCTTGTGAGATACTTCCACCATGAATCTTCAACTGACTGATAAGCGTTTGAAGCCTATTAAAGGTTTGATCTAACACCTCTGAGCTAGATGCAATAAAATTTTCATACTGCTGCTTTAAAAGATTCCTCTAAGTCTTTTTAGTACTAGCATTCCCTCCAAACCTCTTCTCAACAGCCTGCAGCAATGACTTGGCATCTTTGATGGAGTTAAACTTCAATTGATGTTCATTAGGGATGCCCATCAATAAAGTGCTTCTTGCCTTTAACTCTAACCTCCTTTATGCCTTTTCTTCAGCAGTTATAGGAGCAATTGTAGTCTCAACAGCTTTAATAACTTTTGTTATTGGAGGTACATTATCATTCTCTATGACTTCCCATAGAGAACAATTAATAATCTGTATGTACTATTCCATCCTCATCCTCCAACGCTCATACTCACCTAGTTTAAGTATAGGTACTTTTGATGTAGCCACCATATGTGCTGAGTCTTGATCCATCTCTTTGTAACAAACAGACCTTGTATGTAAAAGCAGTTTCTTCTTATTCAAAGCTTCTCAACAAGAAGCTTTGATACCACTTGTTGATCCCACTTGAGTAGATCTTGAATTCCTTGGCTTGTGTAAGGTTTAGTTATACTAGATAAATCCAACACAACTATGATAGAAACTTTTTAAAATATATCAAAGATTATGCAGAATCTAATCTTTGATCAATAAGAAGAATATGCAATAGAACAGTAATTCGAATGAACACACAGATTAACAAACAAAGCTTTGATATATTAATACGAATACTATAACTAGTATTAGGGTTACAAACCTTGAAGCTATAATGATATCAAAATAAAAGATATCAAACTCTATGCCCTAGGACCTCCTTTTATACACCAAGGAGTCCTAGTCGATTTATAATATATTCCTAAAACTTAGAATATTCTCTATGATCTATTCTATAAATAACTAATGCTTATCACATAAGTAATCTTGATCTCTAATCAATCTTTATCCTTTCTTCTGTCTTTATCCATTCTCTGACAGTAGAAACTCTTTTATTAGTCTTAATTTTTAAGTAGTTATAACTTTGTACCAGCAGCATTAACTCTGAACACCAACAGTAGTAACTTATACACCAGCAGCATTAACTATGTACAAGCAGCATTAACTACTTAGAATATTTTCTTCAATCTTCACCAGCAGTACTAACATATACTAGCAGTAGTAACTGTGAACTACCAGTACTAACTTTATACTAGCAACACTAACTTTAGCTTAGCAGTAGTAACACAAACCTGAGCAGCAATAACTCCAAGATCATCAAGAAGTCTTTTAATCCAAACACATAGTATCCAATCCCGAATATAGGCTTGCTTTTGCCCTCTCCCGATAGTACATCTATGCTCCTAAATCACCGAATTCAAACTCTCTATTGGATGAAAAGGAGCGAGCGAGTGTAGGTTACTCTTATAATGTTGGGTCTTAGAGCCAATAGAGCACAATACAAGCGAATGGAGTTGAATCTACCATTGAAGAAATCTATTTGCTTAACCCATGCCTTTAGATCATACTTCTTGCTTAAATAGGATCACAAGAAGTTGGTGGTTAGGAAAGAAGGATCAGATGTGTACAAACAAAATGAACCACAGATAGAGAAAACGGACCAAGGGGAGATTCCCCTTTCGATTAGAGTTCTACGATGGGAAAGAAAGTAACGAGTTAGAGCTTGAAAGTAAGAACTAGCTTATAGGAGCGAAGCCACTTGACCAGAGGGAGAGGAATGAGTAATCTCTCTCCTCATTCAAAGAAGATAGAGGAATTCCCTAGTACTGCTATAACTATAGGGGGAGAAGTGATAACTAGCTAGACCATATTTAATTTCCTATTGGCTCGACCTTAAAAGAGGGAGTAAAAACTTACTTATAAGTGTTGCCAGTTATAGCTATAGGAACAGGGAATCTAACTATCGTAATTCAATCGTAGGGCTAAACTGTTCTTGATTAGTACCGGCTTTCGTTGAACTGAACAAGCAAAATGAGAATGTCAGTCTAATCTAAAAAGGGAGAATAACAATCGGGCTAAATGCATGGCTTCGACTCATAATTCTACCTTTTAAGGGCTTTGTTTAGGCCTATGGAGTCTTAGTTTTGTAATAGCTGGTCTTTGAGAGCATAAAGAGGGCCTAATAATTCATAACATAAAGAGGTCCTTATAATTTATAAAGAGGGTCTTAGAATTCAAACTAGATATCAGATGAATGTGGTATGACAACCTCAAACCCCGGTCCCATGGGGAGAGTTTTCTATTTAAGTTTTAGAAAAGAAAGGAGAAAGGACTTTTGAAACTTACTGACTAGGGTTAGAAGCTAAATTCAGTCTTCGCCATAACATAAGAAAGTCGTGGAGTGCATAAGCCCCTTTAGAGATAATAACTACTTTCTTGTGGTAGTAATTGTGAATGAGCAAGTAGGGGGCGATAACTAAAGAGGTAGCCAGACTGATCGCAATTGCAGGAATAGGTTGACTTTCTTTCATTTTGGTTATAGAAAGTGAAAGTTCTTTCAGTTAGTACGAGATCGCTTCACACCTTGAGGTTCTTACACCTCTCGCCAATCAAAGTTTTGTTCAAAAACGTCGTCCGAGAACTTGTATAGAGAAGGATT
>BQNB010112474.1:0-7500 GCA_026074375.1 Tanacetum coccineum | reverse complement strand
TGGCTTAAGCCGCTGTTCCCATTTACTTACTGACCCATCATGCAAAAGGTACGCCGTTAGAGTGAGTGCGCTTGACTAATATAAAAAGTCAAGGCTCTAAGCTCCACGCCTTCGACTGATTGTTCGCATTGGATCTTAGGTTCTCTATTGCACTCCCAAAATAGGGTTCTTTTCACCTTTCCCTCTTGGTACTTGTACGCTATCGGTCATTGATGAATACTTAGGCTTTAAGGGTGGTCCCCCTTTCTCGCGTAAAAGCGATCAGAATTCGAACACACCGCATTTTACTGGGAAGGATCGAACCATGGGGAACGAATCTACAAGGCTATCACCTTCTTTGGCCAGATCTTCCAACTTTTTCATAATTACAGTTCACAGTGCCCTTGACTAAACTAATCTAATAGAAAGTTAATGGGCTTGAAAGCTTATCTGATTATTAGAGAAAGGTTTGGAACCCTAGTTTTGGAGATTTTGCCCTAACCTAGGTTAGACAACGGAGGAAAGCATTAGACTGTAGCTTGCTGCTGAAAAATGTAATAGGCTAGCGCAGCTCGCTTCGCACTTCAAGCTCTGCCCCCTTACTAGAAATATAACCTGGGGATTTCCTTGATCAGTATCAGGTGTCTTTACCCCTGAATAAATTAGTACTATCTTTAGACTATACATAGCTATAAGAGGTTAAAAGAAACACTAATCCTAGTAACATACAACTGAGACAGGCATAGAATAGAGCTTCACAGCGATCGTACTCCTCCCTGAAAAGCACTCTATGTTATGATGAATATCTTTATAATACTCTATTCTTTGGGATTTACTAAAGTTCCATTACCCCAGTCTAAAGAAGACTTTAGAATCCCCTCTAACATACTAACTAGAGACAAACATATTTAATTATCTCTAAAGGGTCATTCAATGGTAGGTGTATTCTCCAGAAGAGAATAAGGTAAGCTTTTAAGTCGTAGCTTGCTGGTTTTTCCATCATCCAGAAAGAGAATGAAACTTGGTGAAAAAGAAATGAACACTTTGCTAAGGAATGAAGATTCGTCTTTGATTTTCTTCAAATCTCCAATCCGCTCTTGCTCGCCGCTACTAACGGGGTTCTGGTTGATTTCCCTTGCTTTAGCTACTCAGATGTTTTAGTTTGCTAAGTTTGAAAAGTTCAAAAAGCACAGACTAGCCATGGAGCTTGAATACGGTTTCCCGATCAGAGATCCATAGATCACAGACGGTATCTCCCAATGGCCTTTCGCCTCTAAAAGCATCCTTCCTTCTCAATGCCTGGGAATCCATCCAATGCATTCTTTTCAATCTTATACCCACGGAGGGGTACACTAAACACCAACCCAATCGAGATGAAAAAAAGAAAGAATAGCAATTGCATCAATAACCTTGATTCCTGGTATGAACGTCCGCTTTCTTGGAACTAATTCATTAAAACACCTTGTGTTTTCAGGTCATATTACGATTTCAATAATTCTATTTTCCCTCTATTTATAACATTTTTACATGCTTACTCTTATTGTAAGTCGACTAGTTAAACCCTAATAAGTAAGATTTAACCTAGGGCTTCTTAATAACGGGAGTAAGGCTTCGTTTAAACTAAAGATTTTAGTATTCATTTCCTTTACGATGTAGCTATCCATAAGCAATTATGTGCTATGCATTCACCATAAATAAGTGCGTACTCTAATAAGTAAACAAAAACCAAACACTGTATTCTTTCCTTGTCTTCAAATAATACATAAGCAAATTTCCCAAACCATGAAGCCTAATTCAAGAAACAAATTTTGCTCTCATATGATCTTTGTGTACTCTTGTAGTTGGAATAGGACTAACAGGCATAAATGCATCCAAATTGTTCATGTCAGCCTCTGCACTAACATCTTCATTATCATCTGAATAAACAATATCTTCCAATTCATGCATATTTGGATCATCTGGAAGTTCAATGCTTGTATTTTCACCAACAGCATTAACTTCATTTGTGCTAGCAACATTAACATTGTTAGTGCTATTAACATCATCTTCATTTTCTTGATCACTACATTCACTATCTTTACTTGAATCATCACCTTCTTTGCATGGTTCTTTAGTAACCTTCTTTTCATCATCTCCTAAATATTTATATCTAGCATCAGGAGAACTCTTTGAACTTTGAGAGAATGGTGGATCAACAGTCCACAATGGTAGTAGAATGTAATCTTTGCCATGTACTATCTTCATTCTAGCTTTACCTGCATCATCACATGCTTTTGTACTTGCATTACCATTATACTGATTTCCTGCAACAACTAGCTTATAATTCATTGACTTTGTTAGTGCATCAATATCAAAAAGTCATTTTGGTCCACTTTCTGTAATATTAGGTGTATTCTTACTAAACTAGATATGCATGTTCTCTTCAACTATCCTAGTTCTACTGTTGAATACTCTAAATGCTTTACTATTGATTGAGTACCCAACAAAGAATCCTTCATCAGCCTTACCATCAAACTTGCCTAAGTGATCTATGGTATTGAAAATTGTAACAGGACACCCAAAATGGGTCTAATTAAATCCTAAAGCTGGTTTTTCTAGTATGAAAACAGTTCATATGGGTATTGTTATGAGGCATAAGTTACTAATACCCTATTTTTCAAATCGCAAGTAGTTTAAAATGCTTCACCCCAAAAAAAGTGGTAGGTATTTAAATCAGCTACGCAATGTCCTTGCTGCCTTAATTTGTTGATTTTTCCTCTTAGCTACTCAAGTTGTTGAAGGAGTTCTAGCTACACTAAAGCTATTCTTAAATACCTTTTCTCTTATAAAACTGATTCATCTCCTTATTCTTGAACTTAGTTCCATTGTCACATCTAAGTACCTTAACCCTTTGATCTATTAGATTTTCTACTTTTGTTTATAAGGTCTTAAGTATTCACTAGTCTCATCCTTAGTAGCTCGAAAGAAAACCTAACTAAACCTATTTAATCATTGTGGACAACTAGGCTAAATTAACTTCTTTTTTCATTAAGCTTTTTACAAATGTTGGACCAAACAAATCAATGTGCAACATATGTAAAGGTTGGCTGATCGAACTTACAATTTTGGACTTACAAGAAGCTCTATGTTGCTTTCCCTTTTGACAAGCAACACAGGTTTGATGAATTTCAAAAAGTTCTAAAGGTAAACCTCTTACAAGATTTCCCTTAACCAGTTTATTCATTGTTTTGAAATTTATGTGTCCAAGCCTTTTATGCCAAAGTTCAGATTCATCAGATGAGGCTTTTGCAAAGAGACAAGTTAGACCTCCTTTGGATCAATATTCTTTAAATCAACAATATACCATATTGTCTTACTAGGAACTTTAAGTTAAACAGGACTTTCATCCAATTACATTAAGTTTTGAGATAAAACAATACATTTAGTGTTATTTATAGAGAAAAACTATTCTTTTTGTCAAATATTTGTGAGACAACTAAAGAGGGTTAAAACTTTCACTCTCTTATAAATACCTCATTCTCAAAAATTCTAAATTACCAGTTTTGATTGTACCTTCCTTTGATTTTCCATCCTTTGGGGTTACCTCCAAAGGAAAACATATCCTCCTATCAATCTCTTTATAGTCTGTAAATAGGACATGTTCCATGTCATGTGCCTTGAGCATACACTATCAATCTCTCCTTGATCCTAAAAATCTATTTGTGGTTTGCCCTGCACATTATATAAGATATATCAGCTTCTTTTGGGGACCAAGCATCATTGACCTTGGATCTGCTTGGTGCATCAATCCATAATCAAACTTTTTGGAGTGATTGATGCCAACGTTGTGTTTAGAATACATGGTCTAAAAACTTTAGCCTTTGTTCCAATCCAACAGCTGAGGCCTTAACAGCATTAACATTATTTCCCTTAAGAGCATTAACTACTGCTTTTATCTTAGCAACATTAACTATTGCTTTTGGCTTAGCAGTATTAACATTTTTATCCTTAACAATATTAACCCTATGATTAAAATTACTGTTTTTAAATGTTGTATCCTTATGAATGGGCTACTTAACAGTTGAATGTGCTAATTTGGAAAGATTTGTCATTGGTCTAGCATTATTCACTATTGCTTTTCTGTGAGAAGTATTAACTTGTCTAGCAATATTAACTGATACCAGGCTAGACTTCATTAATACTGCTTTTGGAACCATGTTTCTTTTAGGACTGGGGTGAGTCATTCTAGAAAATTTTTGGTGATGCACCCTTTGAGTATAGTTCCGCACTGGTTTTACTATATTTTTATTATTAAGCTGTCTCTAATGATTATCATAATCATACTGCAGGTGATCAAAACTTCCACAAACATAACAAGCTTTGTTAAACATCTCAAAGTTACTTCCTAGTCTCTGAGACATCATATTATTCTATTTTCTTTGATTGCCTCTAGGAGTATGAGTGTTTTGCCTAAGTTGCTCAACCGATTTAGCAGTTTTCCTAGCAGTTTTTTTCTTTAGGTTTAACAAACTCTATCTTAGCAAAACTAGGCTTAACTGTTTTCTTTTCTATCTTAGCCTGAGGCACATCTTCTACCTCACTATCAGACACCCAATCCTCAATAAGTGGAGCACCATTATTCTTTGTAATTGCTTTAGGCTTTGCTTCACTAGCCTTAGCTTCACTGTTCTCAACTATAGGCTTAATAACTATAGGCTCACTTGTAAACTCTTCTAGACTAGAGAATGACAAATTAGGTTTTGGAGGCATAAAAGTTTCCTGTATAGGGAGGTGGAACAACATTATACCCTAAACCTGTTTTGCACTTATCAACTATCTGACAGTCTATTAGTTTGCTTAAGTTTTTAGATGAATTCTTAAAATTTTCTACTGTTAGCTGAATTTCATCTTTTTGTTTTTGAGCTAGTTCCAACTTCCTTCTAAGCTCTGTAATGGCTACTTCTCTTAATTGAATCTCACATTTCAAGACCTTGATATCTTCTTCATAAACAGACTCATTTTTCTTATAAACTAGAAGTCTTGCTTCTACAGACTCTAAAAACCCGTTTGATATGCATTGCATTTAACTTAGATGTCCTTAAGTCTTTTAATAGTTGTTCATTTTGTTCTTTTAACGATTTTTAACATTTTCCAAACAAGATGATAAATAGTTCTGAATCAGTAGATACCTCAGACGTTAGATACTTGTAGAAGTATAAGCATGAGTGCAAAAGTTAGTGGACCTTCTTTTTGCTTGATCACTCACAATCTAATTAAAACCTTATTAAGTCACAAAAGGCATTAGATGTAGTTGTCTCCACTGGCATTAACCCTTCTTGTGTTCCTCCACTTATCTTGTTGTCTGTTCCTTGGAGCCCTACACACCCTTGCAAAGTGTCCCCTTTTGTGGCAGTTGTAACACTCCACCTTGGTCTTATCAAACCCAATGGTCTCATTACCATTAACAATAAGCTTTCTTCTAGTGTTCTTCAAGAATCTCCTTGCCCTCATTGTTAGCATAGCCATCTACCACCTCATGTCATCTCTTCTAAATTCATCCAAGATTATTTGTTTACTAGTCCTTATTCTGTCAACGTTGTGGATTGTTTGTTGACTTGCAAGAAATCACAAAATAACAAAATCACTCAAATTATCAAATTGTTGTTGAGTAACGCTGGAGCTTGAGTGCTAGCAGTTGTAGCACAAGAGCAGTATTAACGGCTCCATTTGTACTGCTGGTGCTGTTTTAGGACACAAAGGCTATGAGTTGTGTGTTTGTTCTTGAGCTTGATGTCCCTTTGACCTCTGGTTCATAGATCTTCAGGTTGTTGTAAAGATCATCCAAGCTTAATGTATCTATCTCAGGCTTGTTCCTCCATACAATGGTATGTGTGTTCCATTATGGTGATAGACTTCTTAAGAACTTCTGATTTACATCTTCTTGTGAGATACGTTTACCATGAATCTCCAACTAGCTGATAAGCTTTTGAAGCCTATCAAAGGTTTGATCTAACACCTGGAGTAGGCAGTAAATTTTATACTACTACCTCTAAAGATTACTCTGAGTCTTTTTAGTTGCAGTATTCCCTCCAAACCTCTTCTCAACAGCCTACAGTAATGACTTGGCATCTTTGATGGAGTAAACTTTAATTGATGTTCATTAGGGATTCCCATCAATAAAGTGCTTCTTGCCTTCAACTCTAACCTCCTTTGTGCCTTTTCTTTAGTAGTTATAAGAGCAATTGTAGTCTCAACACCTTCAACAACTTTTGTTTATTAAGAGGGCATTACCTTTCTTTATGACTTCACCATAGAGAATAATCAATCATTGGATGTATTGTTCCATCCTCATCCTCCAAAGCTCATACTCACCTGGTTTGAGCATAGGCATTTTTGATGCAGCCACCATATGTAAATGATCAGCTTGCAGCTTCCTATTTAGCATATCTGTGATTGTAGCAGGTGTAAGGGGATATCTCTTTTCTACCAGCATAGGAATGTGCATATTTTCTTCCTTAATGAATGTACTCCACATGAATCATATAGCTTCCAATCTAATACTCTGTAATCTTGTTGGTTCTTCCATACTTGATCTTCAACATGTGGATCAAACATTGTCTTTAGATCACCCCATAGCACTCTCTTATGAGATTGACAAGTGGTATCAGAGCTTCAATATATTAATACGAATACTCTAACTAGTATTAGGGTTACAAAACCTTAAAGCTATAACGATATCAAAATAAAAGATTTTTAGATTTCTAGATGGCAAACTTTATGCCCTAGGACCTCTTTTTATACGACAAGGAGTCCTAGTCGATGTACAATATATTACAAAAACTTAGATTATCTATTCTATAAATAACAATCCTTATCTCATAAGTAATCTTGATCTTCAAGCAATCTTTGTCTTTCAGCAGTTGTAATCTTTTAGCAGTTGTAACTTTGTACCAGCAACATTAACTCTTAACAAGCAATAGTAACTTATACACCAACAACATTAACTGTGTACAAGCAGTAGTAACTACTTAGAATATTTTCTTTAATCTTTACCAGCAGTACTAACTTTACTCTAGCAGTACTAACATATACTAGCAGTAGTAACTAGCAGTACTAATTTTAACTAGCAGTACTAGGTTACACTAGCAGTAGTAACTATGAACTAGCAGTACTAACTACTTAGCATATTTTTCATTAGAGTTAATGAACAGCACTAAGTTTTACTTAGCAGCAGTAACACAAACCTTAGCAGTGGTAACTCCAAGATCATCATGAAGTCTTTTAATCCCAACAACGGTCATCGGCTGAAGCTATATCATAAAGAAGAAGATTATAATAACCAAAGGGAAGCAGTCACTCCCTTCTTTCTGAAATAATGAACTCTAGAAGCAGGAGTCTAGCTAACGACTCTCTTAAAAATTAAGCGCTTCTTGGGAGGAAACCCGTGCTTAATTTAAATGTAGAGGAGTCCCTCCTCCACTCATTTCCTTTATTTGTTTTCTCTAAAAAAAACCAAAAAATATTTTCTTTTTGTGTGCTTTT
>BQNB010112473.1:0-22145 GCA_026074375.1 Tanacetum coccineum | reverse complement strand
TATCAATAATTTTAGTTCAAATTTATACTTAAATTTTCTAAAAAGAAATTTTCTCTATATCGTGGTATTATATAAAAAAAATGGAAAATGAGGTAACAATAATAATAAAAACTGTGGGCTGATAAAAGTTTGCTACATCTTGCCGGCTCACAGCCGATGTTGCAGCCTTCTAAAGAAGGCCCATAGTGAGAATAATAATCCGAGACTGATAAAAGTTTGTTGCATCTTGCCGGCTCACAACCGATGTTGCAGCCTTCTAAAAGGTCGAGGATTTCCTTAGTTTAAAATGATGTGTAATTATATTAAGTGTAGTAAACGTGATTTAATAAATATAGGGAAAATCTTTTTTTCTTAAATTTAAATATCCTTTTGAACTAAGACTATTTCGTTTTAAGTTGTGATTTTTCTTATATAATAATCGTCGGGAGTGAAAAGTTCACAAGTTACAAATATGAGTAGTGTTAGCATCTTAACTTATATTTAACGGTGATTTCGTTTTAAGCTTGGTTTGGAATAAGTGAAAAGTCGGGAACGATGAATTTATCCTTTTTGGGGCATTTTAGGATTGAAATGTTTCTTGTTCTATGATCCCTAAAAGTTATAAAATAACAAAAGTCAAACATGTTAGTTAGTTGCTAAGAAAACAAAAAAAAAGGAAAAATACAAAAATATTTAATTCCCCTTGACGAACACTTAGCTACTTTTCGAGGTTATTAGTCGAGAGGGATTGAGGGTCTTAGTTTTCTAAGTGTTTACTTATAGCATTACGTGAGGACACACAATAGTTTAGTATGGGGGATTTTGGTATGTGCTTAAATACACATACCTTTGACCTTTAAAACCGGACTTAAATGACCAAAAACGTACCAAAAATACTTTGTATTTGTATGTTTTCACTTATATTGTGCAGGAAACGGATATCCGAGAAAAGGACGAAAAATCAAGCCAAAAACGACAAAACCGAGCACGGAATGGAAAAGCGTGGAAAAGCCAAAGTCAAAAAGTCAAAGAAACCGAAGAAATATAAAATAGGCCCACCCGTACCCATCTAATGGGCCGGGTCAACCCATTTAAACATCATGAAGTCCAAAAAGCCCAAATCCCTTTCTAAATACAAACAGGCCCAAATGTCTTAACTAGGCCCAAACACCATTTAACGAGCCTGTTATAAGGCTGTTAAGTCTGTTTCCCCGTTAGTCCCTCAAGGACTTTCCTTGCAACAACACCATACTACATGAAGGGCTCAACCTGCCAAGTCCTCAAAAACTCATATCACCACCAAGGACGTTCAATGTAAACAACTTATACACAATGAGGGGCTTATCCTGCCAAAACCCCCAAACCATTTTACCCTGTTAACTCAAAACAGAACCATTTCCCGCCAATACCCTTGTCACTATTCATTGTCACTTTCACCCTCGTTTACTGTTCCCAACCAGCCAAAAACTTCACTCTCAGCCTCACCCCACCTCACTACACTCCAATTACCACTTTGGCAATCCCTAACAACACCATTGGACAAGAATGATCAACGGTTTTGATTGATGGGATTGGGCTCTAAGAAAGATCAATGGCTTGGATGAATTTTGACTTCCTACTCACACAACAAACACAACAGTTGAAGCACTTATTGAAGAAACACAAAAGACGACCAAGACTTAGTATAAATATAAGCAGATGTAGCTTATTAGCTTTTGTCGAATTTTTGTTAAGTCCATCTTTTGTATTAACAAAGTTTGTACCATTTTAATTACTGTCTTTTTAATACATTGTCATTTAATTTAATTGTCATTTAAATTTCCGCTTTGTGATCTTTATTTTCAAGTTAATGCAATTTTAAGAGCTTTCCTTTAAATACTTGTCATTTACTTATCTTGTCATTTAAATACTATTTTTAAGCTTTAGTATAAGTTTTTGAGTCATTAAAAACTTATATAAAAGTCTGCTTTTAATTCTGTCCTAAAAATAAAAAAAATCACTAAAAAAATCCAAATCTGTTCAAGAAATTCAAAGGAGCAAGGTTTATTGTGGATGGCCTTGGTTTAGAGCTTCATGAGAAGCACATACGATTGGTTTTGAGACTTTGAATCATTGCCAAAAGCTTGGACCCTTGTGAGTTTTCTTATTTTTCAAGTTTTGCTTATTTACTGTAGCATTTCTTTTGCTTATTAATTGCTTTTCTTGCTATTACTGTCTTTTATGCTTATGTGTCTTCTTTGTTGCTTTGATGACATTTACTTTAAGTTTGCTCGTAAAAAGTCTATTTTTACCTTAAACGCATTTGTTTGTTTTGCTATTTTATTGCTTATTTTGTTTGGAATCCATTATTTTGGGCTTATCATTGCATGTTTACCAATCTGTGCTTAAAAGTCTAGTCTTAAATCACCAAAAATCAGCTTTAAAATATGTTTTACACCTAAAAGGGGTGGTATAGGGTTAACTATCAGTTTTGCCATTTTGCTTATTAGCTTTTCATAGCCTTTCTAGCTTATTGTCCTTGCTTATTTTTGCTTAATATTCTTATTAGGAGTAGTTGATTAGCTGTCTGTGCTTATTTGTGTTTTCCACTAGCTTAATTAGCCATAAAGTAGCTTAACAGTTTAGCTTGGAAGTCGCTTAGTTAAAAAGGTGAATCTGCCAAGTTTTTAACTGCTTATTCTAGCTTATTTTTAAGACTTTGTAAAAAGTCATTTTTTTAAAGTTTCTTATTTTTGAGTGTTTTATAAGTTTAAAAAACCATTTTCCAAAAAGGGATGCCAAGGATTCGAACCCTGGACCTCCCCTTTAACACACATACATACTTAACATCACACACACTAACCACGGTGCCAGACCAGGACCATCTGTCCTAGTTTGCACTAACTTTTATTTTATACTTGTTTTTCCATTGTAATTCTTTCAGCCACCTTTGGCTTATTCCTTGCATAATGGAATAACTCTATCTCCAGTTGTATTTCCCTATAATCAGCTAACTTTTAGGCATTTTCCCTTAATTTTTCAGATTTTTATAAGTACGTTTAATATTTTTAAATAATTATTTTTATTAAAACAGTTTTTAATTCATTAAAAATTATTAAAAAGTCAAAAAAATATAATTCTTTTTTAGACAATTTTCTTTTATCATTTAGCATCTAGGAAAATTAAATTTGCATCCGTAGGGTTAAAATTTCTCAATTTGGTTTTTTAAAGAACGGGTTTTCAATCCCATTCTCGTTTTTAGGTTTAAATTCACTTTTAGCTTTCGTTTTTAGGTTTTCTTTAATCGTTTTTGCATTTTAATCTTAGAAATTAGAAAATCCAAATCCAAATCTCTTAATCCATTCAATTCACGCGATCACAAACGTTCTCGATTTTCAGTTCACACCTCGTTGGGAAACGACCCGGGGGATTTTTGATTTTGCTTTGGTCAAAAGCAATTTCTTAGAGTCTTTCGGAATACTTATCGTACTATAATTGAATTATAATTATTGATTTTACTTATTTATATATATTATTTATATATACTAAAGGTTAAATCTTTGGTTATCATACCCAAAAAGACTATATATGTTGTGTTATTAACTAACCATACCGGTTAGTTAACCCCCGTATAAACCCATTGTTTACTCTAATTTTAAGAGTAAGATTCGCCTAGAAAAACCTGTTTAACCATTTCTGTTTTCATCAGCTATTTGTTTTGTTACACCTTTACACCTTAGCATACCTTGTTATATTAAGTCCATTTATCAGTTGCTAGTTGCTTTAATGTAAAGTATGTATTTCCTGTGTCTTGTGTCATTTTCTATCTCTGGTATGGTTGGGAAATTGCACATTGCAATAGGAATGTAAAAGTAGTTAAACTCATGTATTTTCACTACTTTCATAATTATTGGTATATCCGAGTATGGAGATTTATGGAAGAAATTATCCAGATTTATTACGATCGTGAAGATAGTAAAATTACACCGAGATTGGTAGTGTATCATTTATGTTTAAAAAAATCAAAAAAATTAGAATATTGCTGGAAAAAAGAGGAGAAAACTTTGAAGATAGTCTGTTCGTTAAAGCTAAACCGATGGTAATATTTGACGGATCGATTATTCTTTGATACGTAATTATAAATAAACGCTGTAAAGTTTTGTATAAAGTGGTAGATATCGCCACTTGATTTTGTAAAAGTGTGTATAGTATGGATGATTGGGGAGTTGACCGTTACAGGAACACCAACTAAGGTTGTTTTTTCGATCTATGATCAAAACGTTTATGTATATATTTATGTGTCTTTATCATGGGAATGGTCGGGAAGTATCTAGCAACTTGTACCTTATTTGCTTGGACTTAATCTATTTGTTTTGTAAATTTTTTATTTAACAACAATTATTTACCTTTTCTAATCCCTAACCCTTAGGTTTTATTCGAATGAGGATGCGAGCAATCACATATGTCTATTCCGTCGTTATGGCCATGTATGTGTGATTTTGTTCGCCTTGTTGGTTTATTACTTTTTGATGAAAGGATTAGAAGATCCATACCCTATATCACTCTTCGTCCTAACCCTTGGTTTTACTCGAGTGACGGAATTGAATGCAAATATGTATGTCTATTCCGTCATTATGGATGTGTATATGTGGTTTGTCGCCCTTGCTAGTTTACGAGTTTTAGTGAAGACTACTAGTCCTACTCTTTAACTTATTCGAGTTAAGGTTTGAATGCAGTCATATGTGTCTATCCCATTATTATGGGTGTGTATGTGTGATTTTGCCACCTTTTTTGGAATATTGGTATCGGTAGAAATTAGAAAGAGTGATCAAACCCTTTAAGCCTTTTAAAACCAATTTACCTTTATAAACTTGTTACTCCTTAGATTTAGTGGTGGAGATGTGTTAGAAATCAATAAAAGACTCGGTCACTCCTAAAATATGTAGCTCGTATGTCTTAGATAGTTTTAGGAACCTTAAATAGGTAAAAGGGCCGAAGCCCATTGAAAGCCCACAAGGCCTCTTGTGGTCGCGGCATTTAGTAGGTATAAATACCCTCTCCATAGCTTATAGAGGGTGTTGGTTGGTTTCATTTCTCACACACTCATTAATCTAATAGTCTCTCTTTCTTTCTCTCACTAGAAACTTTTCTTCCATGTCTTTCTCTCTAATTTCTTATTGATTGGTTAACTGGTTAGATAAAACACATATTCTACAATTGGTATCAAGAGCCATGGGGTGATTTAGATGGTTTTGTGTGCGTTTAGTTTGCTCCTTTTACTTGCGTTATTTGTTTCGAACACAACAAGAAGTTTTCACTTTTTGTGTGGTTTTTAAACCATAAAGCTTTCATATTTATTACGCTTCTAACTTAGTATAAGCTAGTTGTACAAGAAAAACTTTGAAAAACATCAAAAAATTCCATCTTTTTGAAGATTTTTGGCTCGAAAGTACTTTTGAACTTAAAATCTTGATTTCAAATTTTTTTTGTGTTAAAAACCATAAAGTTTATGTTTTTAAGGTTCTAATAGGATTAGAATAGTAAGTTGTACAAGAAAAATCAAACAAAAACGTCAAAAAGTGTGTCTTTAAGTAATTTGAAAAAGTGGTTTTTCGAAGAAAAAAAATTACACAAGGAGAATTATACGGTTTTTACTCTAGGCGAATTATGCCATTTTTCTTCTAGGCGAATTATACCATTTTTCTACCAGGCGAATTACACCATTTTTTCGACTAGGCGAATTATACCAGTTTTCCATCAGGCGAATTATACTAGTTTTCCATTAGGCGAATTATAACAGTTTTCCATTAGGCGAATTATACCAATTTTCCATTAGGCGAATTATACCAGTTTTACATTGGGAGAAGTATACCATTTTCTTGGGAGAATTATACCATTTGCTTGGGAGAAGTATACCATTTGCTTAGGAGAAGTTTACCATTTGCTTGGGAGAAGTATACCCTTTGCTTGGGAGAAGTATACCACTTTGCTTGGGAGAAGTATACCATTTGCTTAGGAGAAGTATACCATTTGCTTACAAGAAGTATACCATTTTCTTGGGAGAAGTATACCATTTGCTTGGGAGAGTATACCACTTTGCTTGGGAGAAGTATACCATTTGCTTGGGAGAAGTATACCACTTTGCTTGGGATAATTATACCACCTTGCTTGGGAGAATTATACCACTTTGCTTGGGTGAATTATACATTTCTCTTGGGTGAATTATACCACTTCCATTAGGTGATTTATACGGTGTTTTCTTTGATTTGTAAAATCCCGTGAAATAGTAACTTATTTTCCCGGTTTTATCAAGAATTGTAAAATCCCGTGTAATCTCAAGACTCATTCATTTAATCAAACAACACTTTAACACAACAACCTCTAATCACTAAATGACCAAAAAGATATCTTTTCTCATTTAATCAATCAATTTAAAATAACAACTTTAGCAGAATTCATGATCATTGCTGATGCGAAAAACCGTCCTCCCATGTTAGAGAAATCTATGTATGACTCCTGGAAGAGTCGTATGGAAATATACATGGAGAATAGGGAGAACGGGAGAATGCTTCTTGACTCAGTTCAAAATGGTCCACTTTTATGGCCTACTATTGTTGAAGAAAATGGTACCACTAGGAAAAAGAAGTATGAAGAACTTTCAGTATAGAGAAGCTTCAAGCTGATTGTGATCTTAAAGCTACCAACATTTTTCTTCAAGGTCTTCCACCAGATATGTATGCCATCGCCAATCATCATAAAGTTGCCAAAGAGATATGGGACAGAGTTAAGCTTCTTATGCAAGGCACGAAATTGTCATTACAAGAAAGGGAATGTAAATTGTATGATGAGTTTGATAAGTTTTCATTTATGAACAGTGAAACACTATAGTAGTACTACTGGAGATTTGCTCAACTAATCAATAACATGAACGTCATCAACATGTCAATGAGACCAGTTCAAGTGAATACAAAGTTTTTGAATAGTCTACCGCCATAATGGAGCAAATTTGTGACGGATGTGATGTTGGCTCACAAGTACACTCTACTCAATCATATTCACCAATGAATGCAGCACCTCATCTATTACAACCATAAATCAGTCATTCATCCATTCTACCATCACAACAAGTCCAGTCTCATATGGATCATGAAACCTCATCTGTTCCACAAATTGCTTATCATTCCCCTCAAGTTTCAACCTAAACAATGACTGAGTTTCCTTAATTGGACTTAGGTCTTGTTGTTCCTGTGTTTACTCAAGGAGATAATCCAATTGTATGTCTCAACAAGGAAATGCCTTTCCTGTAAGCTGTAGCTGCTTCAAGGTTCCCTTCAACCAACAATCAACTTAGAACTTCCTCTAATCCAAGAAACCAGGCCACCATTCAAGACGGCATGGTTACTGTGTAACAAGTTCAAGGGAGGCAAGGACAAAGTTATGCTGGTATTGGCTATAAGGGAAATGCTACTAGTTTCTGGGGGAAATAATGCAAGAGGGCGGGCAAGGGTTGTTAAATGTTATAATTATCAAGTTGAAGGAAACATAACTAGGCAATGCATTCAGCCTGAAAGGCTAAGGAACGCTGCATGGTTTAATGACAAGGCAATGTTGGCTGAAGCACAAGAATCCGGTCAAATTTTAGATGAGGAGCAACTAGCATTTCTTGCAGATCTAGGCATTTTAGACGGTCAAGATGGTCAGATAACCATTACAAACACTGCTGCTTTCCAGACTGAGGATCTAGATGCTTATGATTCTAACTGTAATGATGTCTTTAATGCAAAGGCAGTTCTGATGGCCAATCTTTTCAACTATGGTTCAGATGTTATCTCAGAGGTAACTCATCCTGAATCCTATCATAATGATTTGGACAATCAAAGTGTGCATGCCATGTAGGATTTTGAACAAACACCAGTTGTTGATTTTCCAGATAATGAGATAACAAGTGATAGCAATATCATTCCGTACTCTCAATATTTGCAAGAAACGAAACAGGCAGCTGTTCAAGATACTAATTTATATGCATAATAAGATTCAATGATATTATCTGTGAATTAACAAATTTTTGAACAAATGATTAATTATGTAAATAATTAGGAAACGGCTAATCAGGAAAAGCATAATGAATCCTTAACCGCTGAGCTTGAGAGATATAAAGAATGAGTCAAAATGTTTGAACAGAGACTTAATATTGATTTAAGCATTTGTGAAAAAATGATCGATTCTCAAATGGATGATATGATTAAGGAAAAACTTGCACTTAAGCAGCAAATTGACTAACTTGAACAAAATCTTTCTAATTAAATCAAGGAAAAGGAATCTTTATTGTAAATATTTACTCTTTTAAAAAATGAATCCAAAGAAAAGGAAAGTAAATATATGGACAAAGAAATTAATTTAGAAAAGAAAATAAAGGAACTGGATAATATTGTTTATAAATTGGGTCAATCTGCTAAAACAATGCACATGTTAACAAAGCCACAAGATTTTTATGATGACAAAAGGGGAATGGCGGTTTGAACACACTAAAGCTGTTTTTCTAGATGAAATATTCCATTTTTAAAGACCTTAAAAGACATATTCAATGTTTTTGATAAAGATCTTCTAAATGAGGTAACGGAAGTACAAATAGTTTTTAACCAGATGGAAGCTACTGTTCAACAGTGTTCTGTAGATAAATAGTGTTTTAAAATTCATAAGAAAGAAATATTTCTTGAAAATGATCGACTCTTACACCAAATTAGATCTCAAGATGTTATGCTATGTGTGATAAATTCTACTGCTGTTTTTAGTGATTTTGTGAATGTGGAAATGCAAAGTAGTGAATCTTGTGATAAGTGTTATGATCTTGATGTTGAGCTTTTGAAAAAACAAAATGCGTATAATGAACTTTCGAAAAGTTACTCACAACTTGAAAAACATTGCATTTCTCTTGAGTTGACTATGAAACTCAATAAATAAATTTTTCAAAAGGACAAATCCTGTAATAATCTAGATGCTCTTGAAATTATAAAATATTTTGAAAATAACGATTTGAAAGATCAACTACAAGCTAAAGACACTACCATTCGTAAGTTGAAGGAACATATCAAATCTATAAGAGAAAATGACAAGGAAGAGAAAGTGAAACAAGATCTGGATGAGATTGAAACCATAAACATTGAATTCGAGCATAGTGTGGCTAAATTACTTTCTGAAAACAAACTTTTACATAAAGAAATTGAGAATTTGAAAAAGATTTACAAAGATCAAATTGATTCGATTAGAAAGACACGTGCTCTTTCTAAAGAACACAGTGACTCTTTGATTGCTCAATTGAACTCTAAATCTATAGAAAATGCTGATTTAAAAGGTCAAATTCAAGAAAAGGTTTTTGTGACAACAACATTACAGAATGAATTAAGGAGATTAAAAGGTAAAAATGTGCTTGATAATGCCACCACTATTGCTCCAGGAATGTTCAAGCTAGATATAGAACCCATTTCTCATAGACTTAAGAACAATAGGGATGCCCATAACGATTATCTGAAGAAGACTATAGAAAATACTAACACTATACATAGACTTCTAGAACGCGCTAGAAAACAGAATCCTAGTGAACCTCTCTTAGACTCTACTTGCAAGTTTACAAAACACGTTCAGGAATTGCTAGTCTATATTTCTCAAACATGCCTTAGTTTCACAAAACCTAGTGAGAAATTGGTTGCTGTCACACCAATGAACAAAGTCAAGAAAGTTAGATTTTCCGAACCTCTCATATCCTTAAGCAAAATTCATAAACAGGTAGAGTCGTCCAAAACACCATATTCTAACACACATGTGTTGCCTTCTACAGGATTGAAGAGTTCTACTAGTGCTAGCAGATCATAGCCTATATGCAATAAAAAGAATGATAGGATCTCACAAACATCAAGTAGCAACATGACGAATAAATTAGAAGTCCAACTTAGGAGAGCTAATTTAAGTTCTAATAAAAAGAATCATGTTAAAGATCCAATGTATGATGCAAATGTTAAGCATACTCTGTTAAATGCGAATTCTGAGTTAATTTGTGTAAAATGTAAACAATGTTAGTTTGATGCAAATCATGATGTGTGTTTCTTTGATTTTTTGAATGATGTGAATGTGCGCTCTATATCTAAGTCTGCTAAGCAAAGCCAACAAAATAATATTTGGAAACCTACGGGTAAAGTGTTCACTGAAGTAGGATATAAGTGGAAACCAACAGGAAAACTTTTCACTTTAGTTGGTAACTCGTGCCCTTTAACTAGGTTCACATCAGCTAACTTAGTGCCTCCTAAGGAAGCCACTTCTCATTCAGTAGAAACACAAAAACCAGAGGTTAAAGTCTGTAGCAGGAGACCCAAACAAGTAAAATCTGTAGGTTCGAGTAAAAAATCTAAGATTATAAAATCTAGGATTGCTAACAACTCGGAACCCAATCGTTGTTGGGGATCCAATGCTATAGATGTTCCATCTTCTTCTTCTCTTGTCAATGACAGGTTGTCCAGATTGTTCTCTGGTATACGGACTCCAGATGCTCAAAACATATGACATGAAACCACTCTCTGCTCATGAACTTCGTTAGTAAATTTCTGGGACCTATTAGATTCAGAAACGACCAGATTGAAAAGATTATGGGTTATGGTAATTATCAGTTAGGGAATGTAACTATCTCAAGGGTATATTATGTAGAGTGTCTCAGACATAACTTGTTTTCAGTTAGACAATTTTGTGGCTCGGATCATGAAGTTGCTTTTTGGAAAAACACTTGCTTTATTCGAAATTTAGACGGTTTTGATCTACTTTTAGGATCCAGAAACATAAACTTGTACACAATTTCTCTTGATGACATGCTAAACACTTCTCCGATCTATTTACTATCAAAAGCTTCAAAGACCAAGAGCTGGTTATGGCATCATCGGTTATCTCATCTCAACTTCGGTACTCTAAATAAGCTAGCCAAAGATGGTCTTACATAAGGCATTCCAAAGCTTAAATTTAAGAAAGATCATCTGTATTCAGCATGTGCATTAGGAAAAAGCAAGAAATCCTCTCATCAACCCAAAGCTAAAGAAACTAACCAAGAGAAACTCTATCTTCTGCATATGGATCTTTGTGGCCTAACGCGTATGGAGAGCATTAATGGGAAAAAGTACATCTTGGTGATTGTTGATGATTACTCACGATTTACTTGGGTCAAATTTCTAAGATTAAAGGATGAAGCTCCTGACGCTATCATCAAGTGCATCAAAAATATTCAAGTTCGTTTGAATGCCACCGTCTGTAATGTTAGAACATATAATGGAACTGAATTTGTCAATTAGACCCTTCGAGAATTTTATGAAAATGTCAGCATCTCGCATCAAACATCTGTTGCTCGCACTCCTCAATAGAACGGCGTTGTCCAAATACGAAACTAGACTCTAATGGAAGCTGTAACAACCCCAGAGTTTCGACGCGTACGACGATCGCGTATTCGACATCATAATTATTATTTTATGAGTTTCTACGATTGAACGTCGATAGGTAAAATTTTAATTGTCGAAAATAAATATTTTTGTATTTTATTATGGATGAATTTGAGAAATTTTTATTTTTGGTCATTTCGCGAGTCAACGTTTGACCACGCGACCGTTGAACGTTTTTAGCATCGTAATAATTCATGACGCGCCCCGTTAATATTATATTTTTCATGGGTGATAATTTTATGGATTCCAGCGTCGTTGTTCCTTGTTCAACACTACTTAATATAACAAATTTTTTACAAAAAAAAATTATCATGAGGCCCCCTAGCCATAAGTGGCCGTTGGCTACTATCCTACACACACACCAACACTTTTGATTCCCCATGAACTTAATGATTACCTATGTAGCTTTCAAATTTGCATTTAACCTTCTCAAAAGAAACACATAGTTCAAAAGTGTGTTCCTCCTTCCCTTGTTCCCTCTTGCTCGGCTGAATACACACACACATATACAAACCATAAATCAAATTTTGATTCTTGAAAACCTATTCAATCACAACCTAAATGATACCTAAGATATTAGAACAGGGTGGAAACTAGTTTTCTTGTCTTTCTTTTCTTTCTTGGTACCCTTGGTGTTTTTGTTCTTCCAACTATCAATAATAATGATTTTATAACCATCCATGAAAGAAGATGGTGCATGCATTAAGGTTTACAAGGTTCTTGATTTAGGCATAAACTAAAGGGTTTTATTCAAGTTATGGTGTAGGGGTTAGTGGGAAGAATATTGGAAAAGGTTTAGTAAAGATTGGAAGTAATAAAACTTAAGGTTTTGGTTTGGTTCGAGACACGGAATCAACAAGAAGGAACAAAGGGAGTCCGAATTTTTGTCCGATCTTGCTTAATAAAGCATTGTGAGTATTTTTAATACTAGTGTTACTTTTATTTTTGTGATTCGATCAATTCTTGGTAATTGCATGTGATAAAATCCGAATGGATCTTGCGTCGTCTAGTTTAGAATTTGATGGGGATGATTGAGCGAATTGGATATTGTTTATAGACTATTTAGAATGTCATAAGGATTTATTGTCGAAAAATGAATTTGGCAGCGTTTTGTAGCGCGTAATTTGGGCAAAAACTTAACACGTATGTTCTATGTATAAAATATGATAGTGTTTTTATTTTTTACGCTCAGTTTTGATAAAAAATGGAGCTCCTAACACCAAACCGAAGAATCTAGAGGCGAAAATCGAAATATATAGTTAAAGATAGAAAATCCACTTGTAATAAATACCAAAAAGCTGGCAGAATATAAATGTCCGATTTGAGCACCATTTCCGAGTCCGTTTTAACCTCCTGGTGAAACAAGAAAGTTGTTCGATAATGTCGTTTTAACTTTGCGTGAGAGTTTGTTAAGTTTTAAAACACTGAAACGGGTCTAACTGAAAGTCAAATTTCTGCACTATATTAAAAATATAATAAGTTTCCAGCAGAATCTTGTAAGGGCATTTTGGTCATTTTCTATAAAGATTCAGACCTCGGCTAAACTAACAAGTTGTTCGGAGCGTCGTTTTGCATAAAATCTCTTTAGAGTCCGAGTCGTGAATATGTGATATAGCTGGTCGTTTTGGACGGGTCAGATTTAGAAATATATATATATATATATATATATATATATATATATATATATATATATATAGTAAAAGTCAAATAAAGTTCAACGTTGACTTTTGAAAGTCAACGGGTTGATATGAGACTTGTTGGATATTTTTAAAAATAATAAAAACTATTATTATTACAAGTATAACATTTTAGACTTAACACTTTTTATGAACGGGGATAAATCTAAAAATAGTAACTTTTGTAATATACGGGATATAACTCCGGTACGAGTAATTAATAACCAAATTGGGTGTCGAAAGTACGACAAGGTAAATAAATATTTCTATAAATATAATTAAATGACGAGACTGACTAAAAATAGTAACTTTCCAAAAATAGTAACTTTCTAAAAATAGTAACTTTCCGAAAATAGAGAGTTTTTGATTAAGTGGCGTATCACATAAATGAAAGAGAGATCGTATTCAATTTTAAAGGGTATTAGGATCTAGGACGCGCAAGTGGATTTCTCATCACATGTGTATGTATATCTATATCGTTTTAATAGTTGCGATGTACGCACAATTCGATCGTACCTTATTGTATAGTAATCGAGCGACATAAATTATAGGTCATGCTCGAGATCGTTGTTGAGTAGTTCGTGATTAATTCGATTATTTGATCATCGTCTTTGATCAAGGTGAGTTCATAGCCTCGCTTTTGAACTGTTTTAAATGTTTTATAACCCGCGAGGGGGATACATGCTTGTTTTGAAAATTGAACACGATGTGTTTTGATACGTGATATGATTGCATACCATGAGTTTATGCCTTTTACTGTGTGATCGTTAATTACCGAGGAGGTAAACGCTGAATGCATTAAATAGATCTATTGGGTTTGACAACCCTGTCTGGGATCTGAATCCGATGGTGAACACCCTGTAATGGACATTTTGTATTGAGACTAGGGGTGGTGGCATACTTCCCGATTAGTCTTTTATCCTAAATGATAAATGTGTTAAGGTTCGGTACACGGGCTCATGTTAGTGGAAATCATGATATAACTTGCCTTGTAAGCAATGTTATAATTGTTTTTGTGGAACCAAATATGCGTTCTGACTGTTATTTGTAAACTCTATAAATTCACTCAACGTTTTGTTGACGTTTTTAAGCATGTATCTCAGGTTTAGGAGCAGTTGATAGCTTGGAAGGAACGTAACGCGGATATCAGGTATCGTGTTTGGGTGAAAATTTATACATTTTATAAAAATAAGATTTGTAAGAAAGTCGTGTTGCGACTTACTAGAAATGAAAATTCTAAAGTTGTTTTGGGACCTAAATAACTCTGCTTTTCTTTATATAAAAAAAATAAATTTTGTTTTATAAACGTATCATTTGATCGTTTACTGGGACTCGTGTGTATGAGTTACGAAGTAGCACCCCAATGTGGTATTCCGCTGCGTTGTGATTTTGGGGGTGTTACAGAGTGGTATCAGAGCACGAGTTGTAGCGAACTAAGTCGTTTTACAAAACTTGGACTACAACTGTTTTTGGAAATTGTCATGAGTCTTTCACCATTTTGTGTGATATCACACCCGACGAGTTAGTTCCCTGATCCATTAGATGCCTTGCTGTGATGCTTTAATTGCAATTTAATGTGCGTGACAAGTGAATTCACTCGTTCAATAGAGTAGCAATTATATAAAGTCTATATAAAATTTTAAAGTTTTATTTTTGTACAAAAATATATATAAAATATATATATATATGACATAATATATTTAATATGAATATATAATATTTATATATTTTATACTGAGATATATATATATATATATATATATACGACATCCGTTCTATGGTGTATGGTTATATATATAACTTGGTATTCGCTTCTCGCGAAAAGTTTAATTTCTTTACGCATTTAATGCGATATAATGAAATCATCCTAATATATGATGAGCATAATTTCGCATACGATAATGATGATGTGTCATTTTATACACTTTTTCGGGGTCGTTTAACCTCTTAAATCATGCATTTATGCCTAAAATAGGTACATAATCGTTCCTTTTTAGGTATTTAGCATTTGAAAGGCATTTGGAGGAAATACACGTGACTTGGGCTTATTTGGAGAAGAAACGAACAAGACTACGAACCTACACCAACATCTCTTAAGAATTTCTACTCAGAAGTTGGAGACGGCGTCACAGATTACACGTGACGCCGTCACAACCCATCTCAAGACGGCGTCGCAAGATCTCCAGACGGCGTCAGATTGTATGACCTAGCCCTTTATCTAGAATATTCTATTCATGACGGCGTCACGATTAACACGCGACGCCGTCGCAGCGATTTTCCTATAAATACAAATCTGTTTTAGGGTTTTAAGTGTGTAACTTTAGAGTAAAAGAAAGGGACGAACCCTAGTTCGTTTAGCAGCTGTTAGGGATGATTTTAGGGCCTCAAAACCCTATTGTACTTCCTTCAATTCATGTTTTAATCAAGTAAGATTATCTTAATCATTTAATATGTCTATGTGTTGTTTGATTCTTATTTGTTCTTGCTTTACTTATAACATGCTTGGCTAAACCTTCTATTGTGTTTATTTATGATTGTATGAAACCTAGGATGTAGATATTAGTGGTGTTGCTTCTTGTGATGAATATGCATTTTAGGTCTTAGAAAACCAGCTTTTGTCTGTATCGTTGTTGATATGTTTAGGAAAACATGATTGTGTAGAAAGGATACCATCGGGTAATAGTCTTCATACTATCTTGCCCCTTATATGGTTGATCTACTCTTAATATATTTCAAATGCATTTAATATACTCTTAGGGGCCTTGTAATAGTCTTCCTACTACCTTACTTGTGCGTTGCCTTAACGGAATATTAAATAGATGACAGGTTCGTGTAATTCGTTCATGACTTCGGAAATAATTACATAGATCATCACAAGTGTGACAAAGCAACAACACTAGGAGAAGTAATCTAAGGAGTAACACATGATTAAATAAACACAATCTTTTAATATATTGTTATCACCAGTAGCTTAGTTTATATTCAGTTTAATAGCTAAAACCAACCAACCTCTCAAATATATGATTTACCTGCTTTCCTATAAACATAAAAATACAAAAAGAATCTTCTCTCGCCCCTTAGAATTCTGTTAGACCGTGATCAAGCCTTCCCAACCTATTCCCTTAGAGAATGAAAACAACCCCCAAGTCTTGCCTATACTACACTACAACGGTTAGGTACACTACCTAGGGAGTTGTAAAACTTCTTGTAGAAGTCCTTTACGACAACTGCAATAAGTTTTTAGCACCGCTGCATGGGGAATAGTTATGTTTTGATCATAGTTTAGCTTAGTTATACTTTCTTGAATCCTTTCAAGTAAGATTTAATTTCCGCATATTAGCTTTCTCGTAGTCTATATGTTCTTTGTGTTATCTGTTCGTAACCTATTCTCGTCAACCACCATGGGAGACGAGAATCCTATCCACACTCTAGGAGACTACTCCAAACCTAGCTACGAGGGTTATAGGAATACCATCGAGCTCCCCGTAGGGAACAACGTGGTTCTTCTTTGATCTGACACCATCCGGTTGGTGCAAAATGGATGCTCATTCCACGAACTTCGGTCTGAGCATCCATACCAACACGGCAGGATCTTACTACCCGATTCCTTGCTTAATTCTTTCCACCGGGAAGGACCGCATGCAAGCCTATGTCCATCTAACTCCACTTCCTAACACTTCACAACGTTTTGCTCTACCTGAAAAAGATGCACAAAACATCAACCTAATGTTGGTGAGAGGTTATCAGTTTAACAGACTCACTGATGACTACCGCGATCATCAAACCGCCCATCCCACAATATCTCCGCTTAAGACTGACCCACTTGACTAGCTAAGTCTGTTTGGGTCTCACACAAGGTCATGTCATCCTCACATACACATGCCTTACCACAATTCATATCACATAGCAATAACACATAGCAATCATATTGTTCGACACTTAAAAACACATATCACGGTTCATAATTCATAAACAGTTTGCATCATTTCCATCCCAAAATATAAGTAAAAAATGGGACTGTAATCTTGCAAAGAATCTAAACAAAATAATACACACATATGTTACCATTGATTAGGTCACACACCCAAGTGGTCTTTGTCTTCTCCAAATCAAGAACCATTTGTTGTAAATTGGTACATAGTTCCATCAATTCCTTTAGTTTAATACTATCTTCATCACTTCGAAGTGTGTTACCTCTTGCAAGCAGTAAATCATTGGAATGTTTAGATACATTCTCAAGCCTAGTTTGAACAATTGTATCCCCCATGATTTCTTGGCACCTGGGACCACCACCTGATGTGGTTCCTAGGGAACTAAATTCATTAGGTGTTGCCTTGGATCGGGTCTTAGTTATGTTACCACTGTCCTGCTCTGCTTCTAAGCTAGAAGAGTAGTGGCAGCCCTTACCAATCTGTCACCCACTCCTTATGGACAGCCTCATCTGCAACATGTTCACTAGAACCACTAGCTAGGTATCCTGGTTTCTTTCTATTTAGCTTCATAGTTTTTTACTCTTTTGAGGTTGAGATGTATAGTTGAGTAATGTGGGGATGTATGATGGGAATCAAGTTGGCAATGGATCCATGGTTGAAATTCATAATAGCACATTCACCTAAGATATAATAATTATCGGGAGTGAAAAGTTCACAAGTTGCAAATATGAGTAGTGTTAGCATCTTAACTGATATTTAACTGTGATTTTGTTTTAAGCTTGGTTTGGAGCGAGTGAAAAGTCGGGGACGATGAATTTATCCTCTTTGGGGCATTTTCGGATCGAAATGCATCTTGTTCTATGATCCCTAACGGTTATGAAAATAACGAAAGTCGGAAAATTCTAGTTAGTTGCAAAAAAAAGAGAGAAATAGGAAAAATACAAAAATATTAGTGGTAATAAGTGCATATCTTTAAAAATGGTAAAAATGGGGCTTCTCTAAACTCTTGATTCTTTAATTCCCCTTGATGAACACTTAGCTACTTTTCGAGGTAATTAGTCGAGGGGGATCGAGATTCTTAGTTTTCTAAGTGCTTACTTATAGCATTGCGTGGGGACACGCAATAGTTTAGTATGGGGGATTTTGGTATGTGTGTAATTACACATACCTTTTACCTAATAAATCGACCCTAAACGACCAAAAACGCACATAAAATGCCATAAATATGCTTGTTTTTGTGTTTGTACTGTGCAGGTACCGGATATTCACTAAAGGACAAAAACAGAGCCAAACCGGACAAAACCGAGCACGAGAATGGAAAAGAGCGTGAGAAGTCAAAAAGACAAAGTCAAAGTCAACAAAAAGTCAAAGTCAAGTCAAAGTCAACCTCGGGAAGTGGGCCCTGGTCAGCCCACTTATATAAATCTTATAAAAAGCCCTAAATCCCTTTTAATCCTTACCCGACCCATAACAAAGCCCAAAGTCTTTTTATAAACCCACGGCCCAAATCCAATTCCCTTTTAACTTTTGTTAGCCTTAACCTATTAAAACCTTAACACCGTTAGTCCTAAAGGACTAACAATGTTAGTCCAAAAGGACTAACGGTGCAAACCCCAACCTAACACCAGGGACCAACTATGCAAAATATAAGGACGATGGATGCAATGACACTCTACACTTTTAGGGACCAAAGTTGCCCATTCCTTAAACCCATACCCTGTTAAAACAGTGTACTTCTTCCCCCCAATTTCTCGCCAATATACCCTGTCACCATCACCCTCGGTCCCCACCACCACAACCTGCCAAACCACAAACCCCACCCCCACCTCACTACAATCCAATGCCACTTTGGCAATCCCCAACCACCCCATTGTCTATACGAATCAAGGGACAAGATTGAAGAACTTAGGCACAACACATTTTGGAGGGTCAAGATTAAGCTTATGAAGTCCTCACAGCAAAAACACAACAAGCACACTATCAAGAGCAATGGACAGCTATATAAAGAAAGAAGAAGACAGAGATGAGAGATATATCTAGGGGTAGTATAGTTGTAGTTTTACTTTTATTTTTAATGTCTTAGTTTATGTTTTTATTTTTTTTTAATTTCTGTCTTTACATTTCAAAGCCTTGTAATCCTTTTACAGTTAATGAAATTTTAGTTTTCCAAGTTTTCAAATTCTGTCTTTTAAGCTCATGCATTCAAGTTATTTTGTGTTCCCAAGTCATTCTCATAAGCTCTTTTAAGCTAATAGAAATTGTTTTTAACTCATTCAAAGGTTCTTCAAAAGTTCAATGAAAGTTACCGTTTCATCACCTAAATTTTAGTTTTAAGCTTAATGGATGATAAGCTTATAATGGAAGAGCTTATGTGTATTTACTGGCTTATTTGAATAAGCCAGAGCTTGTAGAATAAAGCTCATTGAGCATTTGGACCTTGTTTTGAGCAAAGGTCACTTGTAAGCTTCCTTTTTCACATTTTAAGCTATCTTACTGTTCTTGCTTATTTATGCTTATCTCTACTTATTGTTGCTTATGTCTACTTTTTATTGTTGATTTATGCTTATTGATGCTTGTTTAATGCTTATATGTTCCTAGTTAATGTTTTTACCTAAATATGTCTTTATTAGCTTAATACTGCTTATTTCTTATTGCTTATTTAAGTGCTTATTATTGTATTGTCTTTACTCCTTATTGCTTATTTTTCATTGTTTTCATTCTGATTTAACAAATCTTGTTTTAAATCTTTGTTAATCAAGCTTATAAGTAGGATTTCCAATTTCAAAGGAGTGTTTGGCACAAGGTGTCAAACGGGTCAATTTGAGTTAAACTCCTTTTGGGTCACCTTGTTTACTTTTACTAGCCTATTTAAGTGGTTATAATCTGTTTTAAAAAGCTTTAAGTGTTTGATACTTGTTTTTAAGTTTTTCCAAAAGGGTGTGTTCAAATCTGTGTTCAAAAATAGTTTCTCATATGCTTTTTAGATTAAGTTTTCAAAACAAGTTTTTATAGTTGTTTTTTAGTGTTTCTTTAAGTGTTAAATGCAGTAGCAAGGTGCCCTCTTAGTTTTCTTGTGTTTAACTAAAATCTGTCAAAGATTTTTATTAAGTCACCTTTGGTCTAAAACTGTCTTTTTAATCTTCAAATTTCAGACACTAAAAGTTGGTTTTAGCTTCTAAGATTTTAAGCATAAGCTCCTTTAGAGTCAAACTCAATCTGTTTTAACTTGTTTTTAAATTTGAAGCTTATTTAAAAGCTTATTTGTAGGTCTGCTTATTTCCATTTTTCATTTTAAGGAAATCCAAGTCAGCATATGCTGACTGTGATAGCACCTTTCCAAGGCCTTTTTAACTGCTTATTTTTATTTCAAACTGTTTTTCATTAGCTGATTTTAGTAGTCCCTAAGCTAGGCTTTAAGCTGGTATAAGTTGCATTTCCATAATGTTCCTTTAGGGGCTTAAAAATTAAGCCCAAAGAGTACCCCTTAGGATGCCTTGTCTGCCAGTTTTAGACCCTTTGCTTATTTTCTTCTTTTTGCTTCTCTGCTTAACTCCCTGTGCTTATTTCATTTAGACTAGCTTATTAGGTGTAGGGCTTTAAAGGTTTTAGCTTATTTGTCCTTTTACTTGCTTTTTTGTGTTTAGAAATTTCACATAGTTTAAGCCACTTTTAGTGCCTTAGTGTTTTTAGCATTCTGTCAATCCTTTTTAGCTCTAATCCAGCTTATTGTATTTGCTTATTTAGGATTAATCTTGCTTATTAGGTGTAGTTTAGGCCCTTTATAGCTTATGTAGTTTAGGGTGTAGCTTATTTCAGCTTTTTGGGCTTAATTAGTTTGATCATTTTTAGTGAAAATCATTTTTAGCTTTTCTGTCACCTAAGTATGCTTATTTCCTAGCTTATTAGTGCTTTTCAAAATTATTGTCTTTATTAAAAATGTCCCATTTCAGCTTATTTATAAGTCCCTTTTAAATTTTTTACAAAATAAAAAAATGGGGAAAGGGGAAATTTGGGGTGAGCAAGGCTCGAACCCCAGACCTCACACAACACACTCAAACCAACTGCCCTAGGTTCTTTTTCAGTTTATTCTTGCATAATTAATCTTTTATAGTCTTTTTAGCCTTTTAGGCTTATAAGCTCTTTTATGCTTATAACAGCTTATTTAGATAAACTGTTTTCTCACTTTTATTTTTCTTAAAATCAGCATTCTTTAAGCTACTTTTCTGCATTTTTTCAGATTTTTCCCAATTTGTTTACTATTTTTAATTAATTTTTCTTTTCAAATCAGTAATTAATTCATAAAAAATAAAATAAAAATCAAAAAAATATAATTCTTTTTTTTAAATTTTCTTTTATCATGTAGGACCTAGGAAAAATAAATTTGCTTCCGTAGGGTTAATTTTACAAATTTTTGTTTTTTAAAGAACGGGATTTAATCCCGTTCTCGTTTTTCGTGTTTTTATGCTCAAATCACTTCCGTTTTTAGTCTAGTTTTCTTTATTCTTTCTTTTTAATCACTTAGGACATATAAAAGTTAAAAAAATCACTTTAGGATTAAAATTTGATAAATTAGGTTTTTAAGTCGCGTTTTTACGTTCGCGTTTTAGGTTTTAACTTAAATTGCTTTCGTTTTAGGGTTTCTTTTACTTGTTTTTGCATTTTTATTTGTAGAAATAGATAACCAAATCAAATCTTTGATCATTCAAGCATTGTTAACAAATCGATTCTCGATTTTCAAATTCACACCTCGTCGGGACAAAACGACACGGGTCCGGTTTTGAACTTTGTGGGTAACGAAGCGAGAGACCGATACTTCCGATAATACTATACTACTATTGTTGATATTATCCTATTTAATAGATATTTATATATATTTATTATATATTTATATGTATTAAAAGGATTTTGTTAGTAAACAATCAATACCTTGATCATCTTCTAGTTGAAGATCTCTTCTAACAGTTGATTATGTGACAATTATCTTCTTACCATCAACTAGGGCATGTAACTCAACTTCCCCCTTAATTAGTTTGGCCTTGACAGTAGACCAGAACTGTTCGATACACGAAGTATATATAGTGGGATTAACGGTTAAAGCATACTTTATG
>BQNB010112472.1:0-19274 GCA_026074375.1 Tanacetum coccineum | reverse complement strand
TGAGAGACATCGAAGAAACCTCCCAAACACTCAGAAGAATAAACATGAAGTTAAATCCGAAGGAGTGCACCTTTGGTGCGGAAGAGGGAATGTTTATGGGTCATATCGTGACTACAAAGGGGATTAAGGTATGTCTGGAAAAGGCAGAAGCTATGGTACAACTTTAATCACCAAGGACATTGAAAGAAGTACAAAGTCTGAATGGGAAATTGGCAAGCCTAAACATAATCTTATCGAAAAGATCATTGCCTTTCTTCAAAACCATAAAAAGGTGCATAAAGATGAGTGATTTCCAATGGACCTCATAGGCGAAACAAGCATTTAGAGAAATGAAACAGCGAATAGCCGCATTACCTATGTTGACCGCCCCAAGCCAAATGAAGTATTGATAATGTAATTATCTACAACCAGAGAAGCAAATGGGAATCACAGGAAATGCCAATTTACTTCGTCAGTCGCGCATTGTAGATCCCATAAATCAACAACAGTCCCATGGAAAAGTTAGTGCTGGTATGATTGCATGAAACACGAAGGTTGAGGAGATACTTCGAAGCTCACCTAGTAGTAGTCATCGCGGACCAGCCCATCAAGTAAATCTTGTCAAGGACAGAAACTTTAGGAAGAATAGCAAAGTGGGCAATAGAATTGGGATGATATAAGCAATAGACCAAGATCATCCATCAAAGGCTAAATTCTAGCTGATTTCATAGTAGAAAGGCTAGGGGAAGATCCCCTACCTATCGGAGTCCTCGTGGAGGAAGAGGCCCCAGAACCATGGACTCTGTTCACAGACGAATCTTCCTGCCAAGAGGGATCTAACAGTGGCTTAATTCTCAAAATCCCTAAAGGAAAATAATTTATGTACGCTTTGCAATTTGATTATACACGCCCAACAATGAAGCAAAGTATGGAAGCTTGATCGTTTGGCTATGGTTTAATGGAAGAAATGGGTATTACGAACAACTTTTTTTGGGGGGGGTCCACAAAAGTAGACTATCCCGCTTGGTAAGCAAAACAAAATCAAAGGATCGAATATATTAAGGGAAGTAAGAATGATCCAATTCCTAGAGAAGGCTAAGACACTTATCCGCGACTTCAAGGTATATTCAATTGAGCAAGTCCAGCAAAGTGAAAACAAGAAAGCATATGCATGAAGCAAAATAACCTCCACTAGATTTGCTCACCTGACTAATCAAGTCTTAGTAGAAGTGCTCAAAGAAAAATCCATTAATGAGAAGGAAATCTTTGTCATAGTAGAAAAAGAGGGGTACACCTGGATGACCCTATTGCTTGAATATCTTATGGAAGGAACCCTGCCCGTAAGAAGTCAAAGACATCAAAATATATCAAAATCATAATCTATTTCATATGTCGGTGATCTAAGGAGTTTTGTAACAAAAGGGTCATTTAAGAACCTGGGGCTCCAGTGTGCGGGCCCATCAGGCAGACATTATAGTTAAGAAATTCATGAAGGATCCTGCAGCATGCACTTATGACAAGGTCTGTTGTGGCTAGGTAATACGTCATAAAATTATTGCCGACAATGCATTAGGACTCAAGAGCATAATACAAAAGTGCCAAGATTTCTAAGTCCACCACCCAATACCCAAAAATCCTCAACATAAGCTAACCCTAATCACTTCCCCACGACCTTTCTATAAATGGGGTATCGATGTCTCCGACCCAATCTCGAAGCTTGAGGTAAAATAAAGTTCCTCATCGTGGTTATTGACTACTTTGCCAAATGGATAAAGGCAAAACTGGTGGCAACAATCAGCGGAAACCAAGTCATAAAGTTTGTTTGGGATAACATCGTTTGTAGATTTTATCTACAGGGGGATATTGTATCGAATAAGGGAAAGCAGTTTGCAGAAAACCCTTTCAGATACTGGTGTGAGAAACTCAAAATTAAGGAACGGATCACTTTCGTAATGCATCCCCAAACCAACAGACTGGTCGAAAGAGCGAACATAGGCTTGGGCGAAGGAATTAAAGCATGCTTGGACAAGGGAAGTAAGGATTGTCTTGAAGAAGTCCCACATGTCTTATGGGCCCACCACATAATGATCAAGTCCAGCAATGGAGACACGCCATTCTCCCTAACTTACGGAACATAAGCCATAATACTGGTTGAGATCAAAATGCCTTCTCTATGATGTTTGGAGGTAGACCAAGTGCAAAGTGATAAATCCTTGCTACTTAACCTGTAAATGCTGGAGGAAAAGCGTGAAAGAGTTGTAGTTCGAGAAGCGAAGAGCAAAGCAAAAATGGAAAAATATTACAATTCCAAAGTCCGCATCACATTGTTCAAGCCTGACGACTTCGTGTATCGGAACAATGATGCAAGCCATGTTGAAGACACAGGAAAGCTCGGCCCAAAATGGGAAGGTCCCTATGAAGTAGTTGAAGCATTAGGTAAATGAGCTTACAAGGTAAGGAACAAAACTAAATACATCCTCCCTCGAACATGAAATATCTTGAACATTAAAAAATGCTACGTGTAACTTTTAATTGTAAGCACCCCCTCTTTTGTGGTTGCGGTAGATTACTACCGATGGCGGGGATATTGTTTAATATTTATTTAATTTCTCATGTACTGTTTTATTATCATTGATGAATCACTTGATGTCTAGCTAACTTCACATATTTCCCCAAAACATTATGCATTCATTCTTTATCATCCGCAGAATAGGTAAGACGCGCACAATAATTTTTTCCTCCGGACAAGGGAATGAGTACGACCCAAATTAACTCTATATTTATTAAAACAATATAAGGAGGAGTAACCAAAAAATTAACTCAAATACGTTAGAGGATTGCAAGCCCAGTATAGGCAAGAGTAACCCAATAATAAACTCAAAAAAGCAAGACTATCACCGAAAACATAAAAGCACAGTATTGCAAGATCTCAAATTTCGACAAGTCATATTAACTGATAAGTCTAATTCATTACATCACGTACGACCACATGCGGCAGCATATGGTAAAATAAAAATTACAAAATTTACAAGGGTTAAAGACCATAACAGGAAGCAACCACAGAATAAGTGGGCTCAACTATCACGTCCAACACATATCACACAAATGGTGAAGGGCGGGGACCCTTTGGATGGTCAAGAACAAAAGTGTCAAACATGTCATTATCATTCTGGGCCTCACCTCATGAAATGTTCAAATCTGAGATTTGATAATCAATAATTCTAAGGGGCTGCTCTTGAGAAACAACACCCGCAGGAACATAAACATCCAAAACAGCCTCCGGAGTTGACTTGATATGATCAATGACTTGCGTAGAAACAATAGTTCTGGCTTCTAGGGTAGTATAACTCAAGGGTGTAGCATTGATGATCACCAAAGTATCAGTCACGGGCATCTCAATTATTAGAGCCAAAGAACTAGGTTGAGAATCGGACGCAGGTCCTGCAGGCTAAAAAACAACCATGTTCAACGACGCAACCACTTTCTTTTTTGTAGCACCGCTTGCACAGGATGCAGCAAAAGCCTCATAAAGGGGAATATAATGGCCCCAAGGATTCAAAGTGTGGGGGCCGTCTACCCGTCCCTCTCATAGTAGCCAGGAGCAATGAGTTGTTCTTAAGTTGGCTGAATAATGCGAACTCAACCAAAGGTTCTTCTTCATTATGAATCCCCTCTGAAGTCAAGGAAGACATAAGAAACTTAATAACAGAGTCCTTACACACTTCAAGTGACTCCAAGATGGGGAAAAGAAACATTTTTCAAATCCATGACCATGAGCTCATACTTATCCTTACCTTCGGCATCATATGAATCAATATTCTCTAGACCCTTACCAGCTTGATCATGAACAACCCCAAATTCCAACCCTCGACGCTGACCTCTTTAAAAGCTAATGAAATGTAGGTCCCAAGCTTTGAATTGTACTTAGTACTTTCTTTAAAGTTTATCATTGCCAAACGAAAGCCATTACCAATAACCCATTTTTAGGGCTAAGGCCTTTAGCATGTTTGGAAAGAGCTCGTTATCAAACTCAATATCAAGAGCGGCGAGGCGTTCATCTAACTTAGCAGTGTTCTTATCAATATGTTTCCCCTACACATCTTGCATCTCTATGCAATCTTTCCACATCTCATCCTCACCCTTGATCTAAGCCTTTAAGTCATCTCGAAGAGACTCCAGGCCAGACATCTGTTCAAATAACTCAAGATTTTTCAATCCAAGGTCAGCACCCTCATGGAAGTTGTGGCTTCTAACTTAGAAACCCGGCCATGGAGCCTTATGACCTCCACAAAATCACCTTTCGCCTTCTCTAAGCATGATCTCTAGTCTGAAATCTCATTATCTTTCCTCTAAACTATTTCTTATTTCCTTTGAATTTTTTTCTCAAACTTCTCTCATTGCTACATCTCATACTCAAACTGGAGCCGGAGCTCGAAGTTCATTCAAGTTTGACGGGCACTATTCACATTGTATTGATTAAGGAAGTTGGGGCTGGACATGTTTCAAAGAGAAGCCCAGTAACCCAGAGTAGAGATATGATCGTTGAAGCTGTACAAAACACAAGGGTCATCCATTCTAAAATCATTAGTAATGTCCCACCTCAGAACATACACATTTTTTGCCTCCACGGATTCAATGTGCGGAAGAAGGACCCCCTTGAGGAGACAGGGAAGTAGTTACGGTAACAGCCTTAGTTAGTCGGGGTAGAGCTGGAAACTATCTTCAGTGAGGACGAGGGAGCATTATCCAAAGGCTTTGTCTTAGTTAAATCAGAAGAAATGATAGTAAACTTCTAGATGTTGGTAGTAGAAGGCTGGGAGCTAGAATCTCCCCCATGAATAGAGTTAAATTCATCTTGATACTCTAATAGGGGAGAAAGAGCTATGGAGGAAGGAACCAGAATATCTGTAGCTTTAATAGCGGATTCTGATCAAGAATTCTTCTCTAAAGTGTTAAGAGTTGTGATCTTTTAAGACTCTTTTGGGTCTTCCCCTCGGTAGAAGTACTCTTTACTTTCATGGGAAGGGTAGTGGAAGGACCGGTTTTAGCCTTTTTGATAGGTGGCTGAACCCTATCAAACGCAACCCTTTTCTTACTACCCCCTGATGTGTCTTACACGAGGTTTTAAATTTATAACAAGGATTACCAGGTACAGCTAAGAACACATTAGGGAAAGTATACCCTATCGTGTGTAGCTAGTTGGGTTTTGTAAGCCAAGGTCATTCGCAAGGATTTGAGTGTTTTTAATTGTGAAGAATCAAGTGTAATAACAAATAACACGAAAGTGGTAAAATGAATGTAACAAGACAAAATACCATATAAGTAACAAATAACATGAAAATAATACTAATGCAAATTCAATTAGTAAAGAAAACACTTGTTTGGATTAGTTTATAACAAGGCATTCAGACCCGTGCAATGCACCGGGCTTGTTTTTTGATAAAAAATTGAACTATAACTTATGTCACGTATTGTATAATTTCATACCTGTGCGATTCACATAGTTTCTGCCTAATTGTTCATAGGGTCTAAATTATGATAAAGACATAGTCTGTGCCTAATTGTTTATAGTTTGGGCCTAACTTTTACTTTGAGTCTTGTTTTTCGATAAAAAATTAAATACGACACGTTCTTTATTTTCAATATATGTAAATTACCTCATATGCAACATAATGACTTTTAGTGTTGCCAATCCAAGTATCCTATTCCAATAACCCTTTCCTCGTAACGTACCTCTTTGCCTTGTAGAAGATATACATGTCATAATTTCTCTTATCTCTTGTGTTCATATCATTGTGCTTCATTTCATTGTATAGTTTTTTATAAAAAAATGACTCTCATCATCAATTCTTTGAATTAAATACAATACGTGATAACATTTATGTTGAATATAAATTGAGATATAAGTCGTTATCATTTCATGACTTTGTGTATTCTTAGAAATCAAAGTCATTAGTCTTTATCATTTCATGACTTTATGTATTCTTTGAAATTAGATTCATTAAAATTCATTTTTATTACATGTTATCTTTTTTATTTTTTTAGACTCAAAATTTAATATTGGGACTAAAAAATAAACATGGACTCAAAAATAGACAATTGGGACTCAAAAATAAACATGGACTCAAAAATAAACATGATTTATAAACGCTAACACACCAATAACATATGACTAACATGCACATGAAAAAGAAATTAAGTTTCTTCTTTTTTCTTAACACACATAAACTTACTAAATTAATAGTAATAATATACCTCTAAATCTTACTATACCATTTCTCACTCATGATCAATCTCAAACTTAACATCAAACTTGAAAGAGAAACATTTGGACACATAAATTCAAACATCATCTCATGCCATGTAGTCATGTGTATCATCACCACCATGTCTATACACTTATCTACTTTCTATCGTGTCACAGTCGTAACTTCCATTATATATATTTATCATATTTTGACCATATAAATTAGTCCCTTTAGCACACAAAGTATATGTCATTTTACAAATTTTAACTAAATAAGAGAAATTAAAAATCGTGTAAAACTATTTACATATCTTGAAAAATAAAGCCGAACTTGGTAGATGAGGAAGTACATCTCCTCACTATTTCTATTCCATCTTATCACCTTGCCTTTGTTTTGACTAATTTCTTTTTTAGCATACTGCATTTTCTCTTTTTTTTCTTCTTCTTTTCAATTTAGTAAACCTAACAAAAAGAAAACATAATATTAAAAGCAAATCACATAATCATAGTAGTATTTTATCATTCATGTAAACGTTTAAGAGAAGATACGACATTATCATAATATTTATTGGTAATTTTGTATATGTAGCCATGTGTGTCTCAAGAAGGCAAACTGGTCAAAGTTTTTCATCCATTTTATAGTTTATAAAAATGTATACATAAATCAAGAACACAACCTTGTTACCTTAATATTTTATAAAACATATCACCCAAGTCATAATATCTTGAACTTTTATCCTTGTTTGCATCCATTATCTTATGATGTATTGCTTATAAATTTGACAAGTAAGACAAATTATATCTATGTATGAACTACAAACAATTACAACATATAGTGTAACCTTTTACCTTATCAATCATTAATCAATTCATAGTTAATAACTTAATATGAAGCTTAAGAATTCAAAAGGGAAATAAGAACAAACCTTGAAAGCATGTGAGCCACTGACGGACTTTGCTAGCATAAAATTTGCATTGCAAGAAAGCTGTTAGGACAATCTCATGTCTTGTGCTTTATACCTTGATACAAAACATCCACAACATATATGGTACATGCATTCTTTAGAAAAAAACTTAAAGATTATAAAAATATAAAGATCTCTGGTTATTAGGACAATCTCAAGTCCCGTCGTTCATACCTTTGAGTTATCAACGAATTTCGTGCTCCCATAGCATCAATGGATTCTTTGTAGACCTTTTATATAGGCATAAATAGATGAATGTAAAAACATCTTATTAATGCTTCGGTAAGTTGAAAGGGTCTTAAACAAAAGATGCAACACTTCATATTCATGTTGATGGTTACATTCTTTATTTTGGAAAATGAAAAAACACAACATTTCATATTCATGTTGATGGTTACGTAACATGTATTTTTGCATTTAATCTCAATTTATTTTATAATTTTATAATGTATATGTATATATATATATGTGTGTATATATATATATATATATATATATATATATATATATATATATATATATATATATATATATATATATATATATATGTATATATATATATGTATATATATATATGTATGTATATATATATATATATATATATATATATATATATATATATATATATATATAAAGCATATAACCCACGCATAAGATCATAAGACGATAAAATCAAGCATTAAGATAAATCAAACAATTTAAAACCACGTTATTTTAACAAGTTTGATCCACGGTAATTTCACAAAATTGTTAATAATCATACCCAAGTTTCTTTGCAAAATCAAGGTACTAAACAAATGGTCAATACAATAGATAATTATCCATAGACAAAATGATTATAACTACTTGAATGATGATAACCCTTTCGACCTATGAAATCACCAACAACTAACTAAACTTAATAAGCAAATGTCACACAAACTCAAGTACGATTGGTTCTCAAACATAACATGAAATTGATCAAAACTATAATGAAACATAAGCAATCCTCATATGATAAACATCATCCAAACAAGTTTAATAAAAACTACTCCATATTGTTTTCAACCAAATACAAAGTCTCAACAATCATGGCAATAACAAACATCTTAAAATATAAAAGTAGATTACCAAAGTGTAATTTCAACATGTAATGGAAGGATTTAGAGCAACCATTAAGCATCCAATCAACTACAAGTATCTAAACAACCAGAAAAATCATGTCCAAACGCTTTCCTTAGCATGTGAGTACTACTTATCGAATTGAAAGAAGTGTTTTAGCCTTTTGAGAGTGATAATGGTGATGGAAAATTCATCCTTGGGTGAAGGGAGTCAGTTTTCTCTCTAGAAAACCAAGCCAAGCACTCCTATTTATAGGTGAAGTCACCCTTGGCCACCAAGCATAAGACTTGAGCACAAAGTGTCATAAAATGGCTGAGATATGAGTTATTAGGGAGACTTGATAGGACTTGGGGATTCATGATACTTAATTCCTCATTAAATTTGACTTGGAGAGGTCAGTCAGCTCCAACCTAGCGGTTGGAAGGGGCCAATGAACGATCGGACACAAAATGGCTGGACAGGGTCGCCAAACGGCTAGGAGTGACCACAGTTGGAAAAGTGGTTTAAACCCATTACGAGGGGTCACCAAACGGCTAGACCCATTTTGCTTGCGCGTGCATTTTTGTCTTTTTCGTTTAATTCTTCGATGGCTCCTTCCTTGATCATGATGGTCTTTTATTACTCCAAAATTATAAAACTCCTTTTTCTTCACTTTCTTTATCTTGGCTAGCTACGAACATGAAAACATAACTTTGTGCAAATTAGTAGCAAAAGTTCGTTAAATTAATCAAATATCATGTACAAAAACACAAATAACGCGCCTAAAAATATACTCAAATTAAGCGTTATCAAATTCTCCCACACTCAAACTTTGCTTGCCCTCAAGAAAATCTAGAATTTAAGAAAAACTAATCCAGATGGTGCATAAAAATGATGAAAAATGTGATGTAAATCTACCTAGCACAAGTACAAGATAAGATTCATTGTTTTAAGCTTTTGGTGAAATATTGAGATGTTTGACAATACCCAAAGGTTTTCTTGAATGATAAACATATTTAAGCACCTCACAAAAAAAAGAATGAAGCATAATTCACTCAACACTCATTTAATTATGTAGTGGAATATATGAGAATTCGCACTCGTAGCTCAGTCGTGACCAAATTTATTACCATAGGCTTGTACAAGAAACAAAACAAATTCGCACTCAAGCATAATTCACCAAATTTATAACCACTAAGTGTACACATCTAAAAAGGTCTTTTATTAGGTCGTAACGTTTAAGATTAGGGTTAACAGGGTATGGATAAGGCATGTGATTCTTTATGAGAGGGTGTGTTATGAGAACATATATGTATATATGTTAGGAACGATAAAAGAGTTACTTATTATTATGGATTGGTCTTAGTCTAGTTTATAATCTTATTAGTAGTTATGATGTAATAAAGTCTATCTTGGTCAAAGTTAAGTAAAGTTGACCAAGGTTTGACTAAGTTTAGGAAAATAGAATAGGATAAGTAATAAGTATAAATACTCATCTTGGAGGAGTATTTATACAAGTCTTGTAGTTTGTAATCTCACTTCTCCCTCCTATTTTCTTTTTTCCCCTTTGAAATGAAAATTTAGAAAATGATAAAAATATTCTCTAGCTCCTCTCCTTTATTCTTACTAGCTTTCGTATGATTACTACTTAGCAAACATCGCATCTAACAAGTGGTATCTATCGCCGGGAGAGATCTAGTGTGTGTATTTCGTGATCAAATCGAGCTTAATTGTAAGAAATTCGATCGGTTGAGCTTTCGTAAGGATGAACAGTAGGTTTTGTATGGTGTAGATTTATGATTTGATATGTTTTTGATCTTTAAACGTAAACTATTAGCTTTCGTAACCATCAAATTGTAGATTTAATATCTAGTTTATGAAAAATAGGTGTTTTTGGATTCAAATTGATCGAAAAATGGATTTGATAGCTTTTGTACGCATGAAATTGGTTTCGGTAACTATTTTTTAGGCGGGAAAGTTGTTTACGTAAGTCATTTTAGCTTTCGTAACGTAGAATTGCTTTCATAAAATTAAATCTAGCTTTCGTAACATAGAAACTTGTTAATTTGAACAGATAACATTGAGATTATCATTTTAAAATGCTTAAAATCAGATTAATAGTTTTTCTTTAGGTTTCGTAGCTAAGAATTTATGAAAGTAAGGGATTTCTTGATTTTTACGTAAGTAGAGGTTATTTGGATTTTACGAAAGGAGGTTTTGTATCCTTGAGCTTTCGGTAACCGTTTAGTTTCATAGACTGTGGAAGCTTTCGTACTCTTTGTGGTTTCATAAATCAGAGGTTTCGTATCAAAAGCTTAGTTTTGGTTTTGTAAATTCGAGGTTTCGTATCACATTAGAGGTTTCGTATCATAGTTTAGTAACTGAAGGTTTCAAAAAGAGGTTTTGTATTACAGTCTGAGGTTTCGTAGAGATTAGTTTCATATTCAAGAGGTTTCGTAACATTGGTTTCATACTTGGAAGGTTTCGCAACTCATTGGAAGAGGTTTCGTAACACAGTTTTGAGGTTTTGTACACTGTTCAGAGGTTTCGTATCTCATTATTTGGGTTTCGTAACACAGTTAAAGGGGTTTCGTATCTTCTAATCATTAGAACTTGAGCTTTCGTATATAAGTTTAAGTGTTAACTAGTCTTTTGATTTCTCATGGATTCATTATAATACAAGTCAAGGTTGTTATTGCTCATTCATTTCACGATTACAATACTTTATCTCCAAAATGATCCAAGTTTGCTTTGTAATCATTTGATACAACATGTCTACTTCAAATAATTCAAACAACTCAAATCAGCAAACCTTAGCTGATTCAGGAGCGAATGCAAGACCTCCAATGCTTGAGAAGGGGAAATATATTCCATGGAAAAGTCGATTCAGAAGGTTTTTGGATAACCTGCTTAAAGAAGGGGAAAGGATGTGGAATTCGATACAAAATGGACCTTATCAAAGACCAATGGTTCCTAATCCCAATAGCCTTACAGAACAAATACTTGAACCATTGTCCAAAATGACTGAGGGTGATAAAAAGAAATATATTGCTAATGTCATGGTTATGAATTATCTTCTTCAAGCAATACCAAATAACATATAAAATTCAGTGGATGCATGTAAGACTGCTCAAGAAATGTGGGAACGAATCAAAATGTTAATGTGTGGATCTGATATTACTACTCATGTGAGACATTCACGGCTTATGGATGTATTTGATAAGTTTGCAGCAAAAGAAGGGGAATCATTAGACTCTGTGTATGAAAGGTTAACGACACTTGTGAACATCATGGATCGTAATAATGTTTGTCCCATTAAAGTGAAAATCAACACAAAGTTTCTCAATTGCTTACAACCATAATGGAGCAAATATGTTATGGTTCGTCAAAATCAAGCCGACAAAGCTGTCTCATATGATGTGTTGTATGATTCGTTGGTACAATTTGAATCACATGTTCTAGCATTCAGGGCAAAGAAATCTGCCAAGAATCATGATCCGTTAGCCCTTATTGCTCATTCAAATGCTTCTTCATCACATCCTCATGCAAATTCTTTTTATTCTCCACAATCATACTATGTTACACATCCTTCATCTGTTGTTGATTACGATGAAAATATCAAGGGGAGTTACAAGGGTATTATCAAGAGGACAAGCTTACAACCACTATGATGTTATTAGCCCAAGCAATCTCTTAAAAGTTCTCGTCACCTACCAACAATCGTCTGCGTATGTCATCAAACACAAAAAATCAAGCTATTGTTCAGGATGGACGAGTTGACATACAAACCAAGAATGCAGGCTATGAAGGAAACGCTAACAAGAATGCTGGAAGAAATAGGAATCAAATGTTTAATGCCAAAAATGAAAGTGATGAAAGCAATAAAATTGTTCAGCATGTACAATGAACTGATTCTACTCTAATCAAAGAAAATGTGCAGTGTTATAATTGCAATGAGAAAAGCCATTATGCTCGTGACTGTCAGAAACCAAAAGTTCATGATGCTAAGTATTTCAGAGAACAAATGTTGCTAGTAATGAAGAATGAAGCTAGAAGTCATCTCAACAATGAAGAAAATGATTTCATACTTGATACTGCATATGGTGAAGAATCGTTGGATGAATTAACTGCATCAGTCATGTTGATGGCTCGACTTCAACCAGCTGATGGAAATACTGACACTGTACCATCATATGATAAAATGGTTGTAAGTCAGGTAAATGATTCATCCAAGGCACATGAACAAGTACGTCATGGGAAACGTAAAACTATTATTCAAACAACGAATGATGATCAAATTGATTTTAGTATCATATTTGACGATCTGTATGTGGCCAATAATGGTGGTACGTCTAAACATGATTCAATTGCTCATGAAGAATATCATGAAATACAAATGCTAGCATATAATGTTTAACGTGAAGCTGAAAATAAAAAAAACGTTTGAATAATGAGCTTAAAAGCAAAACAGATTTGCTACAACAGGAGCTTGAGACGTTTAAGGATCGGGTCAAAACATTTGAGTCACAAATAGTTCAATGTTCAAAATGTAAAGAAACATGTGAAGATTTGGAACGTGAGTTAAGGAATGATAAAGACACAATTGACTAACTTTTGAAAGAAAAAGATCAAATTCAAAGTGATTGTTTCAAAATTGAAAATGAAAAGCTAATCATTCAACATGAAACTCATTTAGCTAAAAAGGTTTTTCAAGAACGAGAAAATTGATATCTTAAAGATATTGTTGATCTCGAAGAGAAACTAAGTTCTCATGAGCGAATTATTTATAAAATGGGTAAGTCATTTCAAATGATTCACATGCTTGGTAAGAAACCAAATAAAGTTTATGATCCTTTTCTTAAAGCTGGGTTGGGTTATCAGAATCCCGAACGTCTCAAGAAGGCCATTGCAGCACAACCTAAAATGTATGATGGTGATCTGCTTCATTATGATAAATTAATAATTGATTCACCTGATTCAGAGGGAACTTCTAAGGATGCGGAAGAAAATCGAATCAAATGAGAAACAAGATGGTTTAAATTAAGTATGACAAAATAAATGCTCTTTATGAAACATTTGTTCCTCAACAAGAATTTTCTGCTGAACAAACATATTTTTCAATTCCTTCTACCTCCAATAATAGTTCTGAGTCTAAAGATGTTCCATAGGAATAACTAGTTTTAAAAATTCCAAAAGAAAGTAGAGTGTTAAAAATGATTGATACACTGGGTGATGCAATTATCGGGTTACACACCAGGATTAATAAAACTCTTTTGCAAGACGCAAAACGTAGATGGTTGTCTGATAGTCAAAATAAATTAAGGGAGTTTTATAAAACCGATGTGATCCCGATGTCAAGATCTTTATACAAGAATTTGAAAGATATCAAAGAAGAACTCATTGAGGAAATGCAAGAAATGTTAAATATTTTTGAGTCAATGGAACAAAAAGTTAGTGAAAAATCTCCAACATAAATTCTTTTACAAAATGAGATTGATCGACTTTTGGAAGTGTCCTTGACAAGTGAAATCCGAAATTGTGTGTTGCTCTCGGCTGCACAAAAAACCATGACTTGTTAAAAGATGAACTTGAGAAAAGTTTAAGTGATTCCAAGGAAATCCAAGCCAATTTTCTCAACAGAATCAAAATTCTTGAAAACGATTTTCATCGATCACAAGCTCAGAGTATTGATTTTGAACTAAAATTACAACATCAAAAGGAGAAAATGGCTTATGATGTCCCTTGGAAGTCAAAATTGTCAACTTTGAATTCCGAGAACGTGTTCTTAAAAAGTCAAGTTGAGTCAGTTGTTCACGAATGAGAAAACATTAAACTTGAATTTCAAAAGCTTTTTAATTCCATCAAAGTAACACGGGCTCAACATCAAAAAGAAGTTGATGAATTGATTCAATGTGTTGATCAAAAGACTTATGCTTATGGTGTTGTACGTTCTAAGAATCAAGATCTTTTGATGACTATTTCTGAGCTTAAGAGTAAGCTTAGGACAATCTAGAAAGAGAAGAATGTGAATACTAAGTTTGATTCATCTGAGACCATAGGAAAACGTGTATGTGTTACACCGTTTAACAAAAATATAGCAGACAAGGCTATGCACGTGTCAAACACTAAGGTTAACTCAGATAGGTCAAAACAAGTCACTTTACAGTCTATACCCAAACCCGAGAAATGTCAAAAACACAATGCGAATGTCATTACAAGAGGAACGTATAAGATAAACAAGCAAGACATGAAAACACCAGATTATAAGGCTAATATAAATGTTTCTAATTCCACAGGTGTAAAAAGTTCACATAGTGTTAGAAGATCAACATCTAAGGACAATAAATCAAAGAGTAGTATCTTAAAGAACACTAAGAGCTCATCTACATATGTGTTGAAGATATTGAATAGTGATTGCTTAGATTCTAATAAATGTGACACAAAGACTTCTAATGTTTGTCAAACAAATGCATGTATATCCAATTCTAAGACTGTAAAAGCATGTGTAAATGTTGTCAATGACAGTTCGAATATTGTGTGTATTTCTTATGGTAATGATGTGTTTTTGAATTCTCATGAAAAGTGTGTTGCTCATCATGCTTTATCTAGGAAGTCTAGTGTTAAGAGAGCCTTATTCAAATCCCCCTTAGTAGCGTAATCTAAGAATCTAGGAGCTACTTCTGTAGTTACTAAATCTAGGTTAAGTGTTACTAAAACCCTAACAGCAACGAGTAAGGTCTCTAGTGCGATAACACCATCTTTTGATTCTAGTAAAACAAGGACACTAAGCAGTTACATGAACAACAAAATTGCAACAAGCAGAAAGTGGCAAAAGTGGGTTGAATATAAACAAGGTTTTAATTGGACACCCGAAAGTAAATCTGCTCAATCACAATCAAGTGTAACAAAGAGTAAAACTAGTGTTAGATCTAAGACTAGAACACCAGTTACTACTCAAAAATGGGTAGTTAAACTGTCCACTCTTCTATCTGCATTTATTTCATGTGATGTAGGTGATCTAGCTTGTTTTGTGGATTGTTGATAGCGGATGCTCAAAGCATATGACTTGCAATCTTCAACCGCTAAGAAATTTCATTGAGAAATTCATGGGAACAGTCTACTTTGGGAATGATCATTTCGCTGCAATCACAGGCTATGGCAATTATGTTCAAGGTAATCTCACGATTTGTCATGTATATTACGTTGAAGGCCTTGGGCATAATCTGTTTTTGGTTGGACAATTATGTGACGGAGATTTGGATGTAGCCTTTTGTTCAAACACGTGTTATGTTCGGAAATTAGAGGGAAATGATTTGCTTATGGGTTCTCGAGATTCGAATCTCTATACTATCTCTATTTCTGAGATGGCGGCTTCTTCTCCAGTGTGTTTAATGTCCATAGCCACATCAACAAAATCTTGGTTATGGCACCGTCAGCTATCTCATTTGAATTTTGGCACCATTAACCAACCGACTTCAAACGATCTAGTTGATGGGCTACCGAAATTTAAGTACACCAAAGATCACCTTTGTTCAGCTTGTGAACAGGGTAAAAGCAAGAAAGCTTCACTTCCACCAAAGTTGGTTCCAAGCACCGAATCCAAACTCGAATTACTTCACATGGATTTGTGTGGGCCAATGCGGGTTGCTAGTATCAATGGCAAGAAATATATTCTCGTGATCGTTGACGACTATTCTCGGTACACCTGGGTATATTTTCTTCGAACCAAAGATGAGGCTCCAGATATGATTATCGATTTTGTTAATCAAGTTCAAAGGAATTTAAAGGCTCAAATTCTGACTATTCGAACTGATAATGGAACCGAATTCAAAAACGAGAAATTACGGTCTTTCTATGCAAAGTTAGGCATTGTTCATAAAACTTCAATTGCTCGAACGCCTCAACAAAATGGTGTTGTTGAACGCCGTAATCGTACACTCGTAGAGGCCGCTCGAACAATGCTTATCTTTTCTAAAGCACCAGAATTTCTATGGGCCGAGGCTATTGCTACTGCTTGCTTTACCCAGAATCGCTCTATTGTACACACTCGGCACAATAAAACTCCTTATGAGTTGATTCGTGGCAGAAAACCCAATATTCAATACTTTCATGTGTTTGGATCTCTTTGTTATCCAACAAATGATCGTGATGATCTTGGGAAGATAAAACCGAAGGCTGACATTGGTATCTTTATTGGCTATTCTGAGTCATCACGAGGATTTCGTATTTACAACCGCAGAACTAAAAAGATAATGGAAACAATCCATGTCAAGTTTGATGAACTCACGGCAATGGCTTCTGAATGCAACAATTTAGAACCCGGAATAAACTGCACGAATTTCACTAATTCATCAGAAGATTCCCAATCAATACCTTCAAAATCTGACTTGGATAATCTGTTTGGTCCTCTGTATGAAGAATACTATGCGACGAGTTCACAAGAAGTGTCTGATGATTCCATTGCAAATACTACTGATAATGACCACACTTCTTCATCCTTGTCAATCGTCGTTGATCAAGATGATGCTCCTCAAACCGTATCTTCGTCAGACGAACAAGTTGCTACCGCACCAAACTCTCTAGTCATAAATGAAGTTGTCGATGAATTCGTTCAAGAAGATGTTTTAGATTTTGATAGAAACATGTTTCATGATGCACCACAAACTCTTGAATTCGAGGTTGCTGAGTCATCTTCAACATATTAGGATCTATCAAATATGAATCAATTTTGCCAACAACATCGCTCAACTGATAGATAGACTAAGAATCATCCACTAGAACAAGTGATTGGTGACCCCTCAAAGCCGGTAATGACAAGGAAAAGACTACAAACTGATGCAGAAGTTTGCATGTATGCACTCATCGTCAGTACAATCAAACCAAAAAAGATCAAGGAAGCTATGCTTGATCATAGCTGGATTGAATCCATGCAAGATAAGCTTAACCAGTTTAAATGCCTTGATGTTTGGGAGCTTGTTGAATCTCCTGTTGGCAGAAATATAATCGCAGTAAAATGGATTTAGAAAAATAAGACAGATGCTGAAAACACGGTTATTTGGAACAAGTCTCGTTTGGTTGCCAAAGAATACCGTCAAGAGGAGGAATAGATTTTGAGGAGTCATTTGCACCAGTGGCATGACTCGAAACTGTCAGAATTTTTGTGGCTTATATGGCACACAAGAACTTTCCTATTTTTCATATGGATGTTAAAACAACATTCCTGAACGGACAACAAAAAGAGGAAGTTTTTGTTTGCCAACCAGATGGTTTTGTAGATCCAGAGTTTCCTAACCACGTTTATCGTCTTAAGAAAGCTCTATATGGTCTCAAACAAGACCCGAGAGCCTGGTATGACAAGCTTTCTCATTTCTAATCGAACACCATTTCACAAAAGGTATTGTTGATCCAACATTGTTCACAAGGAGACACGGGGATGACATTTTGTTAGTACAAATCTATGTTGATGACATAATTTTTAGGTCAACTAAACTAGTTTTTGCAAAACGATTTGAAAAACTTATGAAAGATAATTTTGAAATGTCGATGATTGGTGAAATGAAGTTCTTTCTTGGACTTCAGGTTCATCAATCACCTCGGGATATCTTTATATGTCAATTACAATATACTATGGATATTCTTAAGAAACATGGGATGGAAAAATGTGATACCGTAATTACACCAATGGCTACTACTAAACTTGATGCAGATTTACAGGGTACCCCAATGGACCAAACTAAGTATCATAGTATGATTGGGGGACTCATGTATCTAACAGCTAGTCGAACAAACATTGCCTTTGCGACATTTGTATGTGCGCGTTATCAGGCACACCCGACTGATAAATACCTCAAAGAGGTTAAAAGAATCTTTTGATATCTTAGACAAACCATTAACATGGGTCTATGGCACTCGAAGGATTCTGGGTTTGAGCTAATTGCCTATGCATATGCAGACCATGCAGGGTGTAATGATGATTGCAAAAGCACATCCGGAGGCATTCAATCTTTGGGAGATAAGCTAGTCAGCTAGTCGTCCAAAAAGCAAGATTGTACTGCCATGTCATCTGCGGAAGTTGAGTACGTATCCTTGTCTGCATGTTGTGCTCAAGTCATTTGGATGAGAACGCAACTGTTGTACTATAGATTTTGTTTTAACAAGATTTCGATATACTATGATTCAAAAAGTGTAATTGTGATATCTTGCAATCCGGTACAACATTCAAGAACAAAGCACATTAACATCCATTATCATTTTATCAAGGAGCATGTTGAGAAAGGTATAATTGAATTATACTTTGTCGGGACGGAATACCAGCTTGCTGATCTATTTAAAAAAGCCCTTCCAAAGGAAAGGTTTGAGTTTTTAGTTCACAAGATTGGTATGCAATGTATGACTCCAATTCAGTTGGAACGTCTCGCAAAGTTGTCTTCTTGAATCTAAGATCATACATCAAAAACATTTGTAAATACATTTAAAAAAAACAACAATTTTTTTAAAATTTAATTTAAGGATTCAAACACATATCTTCTCCGTTCAAATCAGTCTCATAATGCTTCATTCTCAAAAGTGGTTCTTTAAATGTAAATTAATGGTATCATAAACTGAGGGGGAGTAAATCATTCTAATATGATTTTTCACTGATAAAATATGTGTTTTGTAATCAAAATCCATTCAAAAACAAAAGATTTATTCATAAAATCATTTTATTTTTTGAAATTTTCAAGTGTGCAAAATTGCAAGAATTAACAATCTCTTGAATAAGTTCTTTAACTAGACATTTATTCGAGGGAAAGTTATGAAATTCTTGATTTTTCAAATTCTTCTCAAACAGAATATCCAAAACTGTAAAATTAACTATCGCTCGATAAGTTCTTTAGTTAGATATCTTATTGAGGGGGAGTTATATCATTTTTCAGGACAAATCATCATCAGAAAATAAATATTGTGTGCTCAAAAGAAAAAATAACTTCATTTCAAAAAAAAATTATAAAAAAAGGAAATTT
>BQNB010112470.1:0-20456 GCA_026074375.1 Tanacetum coccineum | reverse complement strand
GGTTAATGCTTCTTGGGAAGCTTTAGGGTGGTTGAAAGCTGAATTGGGTATTCAAAATCATTCCTTAAGCTTTGGACCTTGGTAAGTTTCATATTTCTAATTTTAAGCTCATTTTGATGAAATTGGTTAAAACTGCTTAATGTGTTCTTATTTTGTGTTTTATATGTGATTTAGAGGATATTTATATATATATCAGGAAAATGTTTCCCAAATAGTCGCAAAAATGTACGTATGAACGTTGAACCGCAATTGTTCAAAGCATGTAAGATATTTATATATATATCAGGAAAATGTTTCAAGTATGTATTGCCACTTTATTCAAGACACAGTAAATATCCACCTGTGGGTATAAAACAATGATTACGATCACTCTAAGCTCATGAAACTGATGCGCTAACAGAAATAATAGCCATGTGCTTACACCGGATGTCCCCACCTAGACACCCTCAGCATTGAATCACTTTATAACATGCAACCTGAGCTAATCCGTAATCATAAAAGTATAATATGTGTTTACGTTAAAAAACTAAACCAAGTATTGTATCTCCTCGCGAGATGTATAAATGAGTATATAAACCAAGTAGGAAATCAACGAGATTATTTTTCAAACGACACATTTAGAGGTCGTTCTCTTGTATCTAGCGCTGTGTATTATGAAGTAACGCCCCCGGACACATACTTACGCTGCGACACACATTTTTAGGGGAGGACATTTCGAGAAACAATATTCCCAGAATAAAGTTTAACAAATGAGAGGAGCTCGCAGAAGAGCTTATGCGATAGACGACGGATTATGGTACTCAGTCGCTAGTTTGAGGACGAATCAACTTCATTAACTCAAGTGTGTAACAAGTCTGTTAGTTCCACGAACAGTTCGTGATCGCGAGGATTAGCAACGGCAAAAGTAATAATTTAAGAATGTGATAAGGTAGCTCCAAGTGAGGCATTAAGATTCTGCTGAGTAGTAAGACACGATTGTGTCTCTAGACCCTTTTAACGGATTCTGATGATTATCGATTTCAGGTTCATACTCGTGTCATATCGGATACCATTAAGCCCACTCATTTATAATTTCTTATTTACATAAAGAAGCGTCCAAATTTATGTAAGTAAGAAATGATAAACTTATGGTTCGGTGATTTACAATTTATTTATTTAAATGAAGAGGCGTCCCAATCCTTTCAAATAAATAGATTATAAATCATCCTACTTAATAATTTCTGATGCAACACGCGTACACACAAAGTTTTCAAGGTGGTGAATGACATATCGATGCAGGTGCTCTAATGAGTAATGGTGTTGTTACAAGAATAGGTACCCATGAATTCCCATTCTCTATGACCTCCCATAGAGCATAATCCTGGATCTAAAAATACTGTTTAATCCTGATCTCCCACATCTCATACTCTCCGAGTTTGAGCATGGGAAGCTTAGCCAAAGCAATGTTCTGTGTATTCTCCAACTCCATTACTTCTTGATCAAAGTTTCTCAAAGCACATGCTCTGATATAACTTGTTGATCCCAAGCCTTGATCGATTCTTTACCTTGTAAAGTGTATGTTACCTTGGATGAATCCAAAATAACAATGGTAGAGACTTTGTTTGTATATCAAAGTGTATGCGGAATCTACACTTCAATACTCTAGAAGTATTAATCAATGAAACAGTACTAAACAATGAACAATGAATAAAACACAAAATGCTTCAATATTATTAGATCAATAATACGAGTACTCTTGCTTAGTACTAGGGTTTACAACCTTGAAGCTATATGTTCTTTCTCTAAGATGTATATCTGTCTCTTAAGTATATATAAAACCTTAACCTAGGATCTCCTTTTATACACCACAAGGAGTCCTTTACAAGATAACTACCAAACTTTTAGGATCAATTACAATTATAAACATATACGTATCTTCCTAAAATATATAAGATATACATTCCATATTTATCTCTTTGCATCTTTATCTCCAAGTCAGCAGCATTAACCATCAGCAGTATTAACTTTTCTTCTAGCAGTATTAACTAACACTGGCAGTACTAAGTTTGTAATGGCAGTACTAACTCCATTAGTATTATTAGTTATACCTTGGCAGTATTAACTCTTGATGAAGATTTATTCCCAACAAAGACCGCCCTAATCAAGGTTCTTAATTCACATAAACATGCCATAGCTTGGAAGATTTCTGATATTAAGGGGATAGATCCACAGTTTTGTACCCATAAGATTTTGATGGAAGAAAATGCCAAACCCGCTGTCCAAAATCAGAGAAGGGTTAACCCTAAAATCCACGAGGTTATTAAGCAAGAAGTTATCAAACTTCTTGATGTTGGGTTAATCTACCCTATCTTTGACAGCCCCTAGGTAAGCCCGGTTCATTGTGTCTCTAAGAAGGGAGGCATAACCGTGGTAACAAATGATGAAAATGAATTGATTCCGACTTGATTGGTTACGGGATGGCGTGTATGCATTGACTACCGAAAGTTAAATGATGCCACCCGTAAAGACCACTTTCCATTACCCTTTATGGATCAAATGCTTGAGAGACTAGCGGGAAACGAATACTATTGTTTTCTCGATGGTTTCTCGGGTTACTTTCAAATTCACATCGACACTCATGATCAAGAAAAAACCACATTTACGTGTCCTTATGGAACGTTCGCCTATCGTCGCATGCCTTTCGGCTTATGCAATGCACCTGGCACGTTCCAAAGGTGTATGATGGCTATCTTTCACGATATGATCGAAAAAATGATGGAAGTCTTTATGGACGACTTCTCGGTCTTTAGGAATTCATTCGGAACATGCCTCTCCCATTTGGACAAGATGCTTAAACGGTGTGAAGACACCAATCTTTGTCTAAATTGGGAAAAGAGTCACTTTATGGTCAAGGAAGGAATTGTCCTTGGCCATAAGATTTCCAAGAACGGGATTGAGGTTGATAAGGCTAAAGTTGATGTTATTGCTAAGCTACCTCATCCCACTACCATCAAAGGAATTTGGAGTTTTCTTGGTCACGCCGGGTTTTATCGTAGATTTATTCAAGATTTCTCGAAAATAACCCGACCGATGACCCGTCTTCTTGAAAAAGATACTCCGTTCTTCTTCTCCCAAGAGTGTATTGAAGCTTTTCAAACACTAAAGAAAAAATTGACCGAAGCACCAATCTTAGTTGCCCCCGATTGGGACTTGCCCTTTGAGCTCATATGTGATGCAAGTGACTTTGCAATTGGGGCAGTCCTGGGGCAACGAAAGACCAAATACTTCCAGCCGATTCACTATGCTAGCAAGACCATGACCGAAGCTCAAGCACAGTACACTACAACGGAAAAAGAATTACTTGCTGTGGTGTATGCTTTAGAGAAATTCCAGGCATATCTTGTCTTGTCCAAAAGCATAGTGTATACGGATCACTCGGCATTAAATTACCTTTTAAATAAGCAAGATGCTAAGCCGAGGTTGCTCCGGTGGGTTCTCCTCCTTCAAGAATTTGATATCACCATCCGTGATAAAAAAAGAAGCTGAGAACCTCGCCGCCGACCATCTTTCCCGACTTGAAAATCCCCACCAAGATGTTCTCGAGAACAAGGAGATTACGGAAACATTTCCTCTTGAGACACTTGGGATGGTTACCTTTGGTGGTGATGATAGTACCCCATGGTTTGCAGATTTTGTAAACTACCATGCGGAGAATTTTGTGATTAAAGGGATGTCCTCCCAACAAAAGAACAAGTTTTTCAAAGATGTTAAGCACTACTTTTGGGACGACCCCTATTTGTTCAAGATATGTGCGGATCAAGTGATCTGACGGTGTGTTTTCGGCCAGGAAGCTGCCGATATCCTCACCGCTTGCCATAATGGACCCACCGAGGGACATCATGGTGCCAATTACACCGCCAAGAAAGTTTTTGACTCAGGATTTTATTGGCATACTATTTACCGAGATGCCCATGACTTGGTCACCTGATGTGACGCTTGTCAACGTCAAGGCAAAATTTTGCAACGTGATGAAATGACACAAAATGCAATTCAAGTGTGCGAAATCTTTGATGTATGAGGCATCAATTTTATGGGGCCATTCTTGTCTTCACGAGGGAACAAGTACATACTCGTGGCGGTCGACTACTTGTCGAAATGGGTTGAAGCAAAAGCGCTCCCCACCAACGACGCCCGAGTTGTTGTTAAAATTTTGAAATCTCTCTTTGCTCAGTTTGGAACTCCCCGTGCTATCATTAGTGATCACGGTACGCACTTTTTCAATGACCAATTCGCAAAGGTCATGCTTAAGTACGGTGTCACCCACCGTCTTGCTACCGCATATCACCCATAAACTAGTGGGCAAGTGAAAGTCTCTAACAGTGGTTTGAAAAGAATCTTAGAAAGGACTGTGGGCGATAACCGTGCCTCTTGGTCGGATAAATTAGATGATGCACTATGGGGCTTCTGTACCGCTTTCAAAACACCCATCGGGTGTACCCCTTACAAGCTCGTGTACGAAAAGGCATGTCATCTACCGATCGAGCTCGAGCACAAAGCTTATTGGGCCTTAAAGCATTCAAACTTTGACCTTAAGACCGCGGGTGACCACCGTAAAGTTCAAATCAATGAACTTAATGAACTTCATGATCAAGCCTATTAGAACTCTTTGATCTACAAAGAGAAAACAAAGAGGATCCATGACTCCAAGATCAAAAACCACGTTTTCAATGTTGGTGATCGAGTCCTCCTCTTTAATTCTAGATTGGCGCTCTTCTCGGGCAAGCTAAAATCCCGCTGGACGGGACCATTCACCATTGCCCATGTGTACCCTTATGGCACCGTCGAGTTATCTCAAACTGACAGGCCAAACTTAAAGGTGAACGATCATAGACTTAAGTACTACTTTGGAGGGGACGTACCACAAATGGTTGTCTCGGATCTCCAAACCTTCCCCAAGGACCAATGAATTTAGATACGGGTCAAGCTAAGTGACCTAAAACAAGCGCTTCATGGGTGGCAACCCATGCTTATCCTAATATAATATTAATGGTAGTAATGAATAAGTGTTTTGTAACGTGAGGAGGTGTGCCTCTTCCATTCTTGTTTGCTTGTGTTTTTGTGATGATTGTCCAGGATTGTCCCGGATGTTTGAAGCCTCTCATGCTCGCGGGTTTTGTCCTTCGTTCACTCGAGCTTCAAATCCTCAGCTTCATTTTGGGAATCCAATATCCTAATCTTATCGACTAACGTTTATCTTTGAGCATACATAATAAACGGCTTTAGATTTACGTAGAGACCCTTCTTAAAACATTGAGGACAATGTTTAGTTCTAGTATGGGGGGATCTATCGATTTGATTGTGCCTGCAGACGTTGTTTTCACGTAATCTCATTTTTTCCACCAAAATACCAAAAAAAAAATGACAAAATTTAAAATTTTTTAAAAATAAAATAAGTGTTTTGTCATAATTTTGACTTTCCTGTTGGGTAGAATAAGAATAAATTTTGACTCGATCGAGCGTGTTGAGCTCTAGCTTGTTCCTTAACTTTTAGACTAAGCGTTCGCGGATTTTCGCGAAGAACGAAAAATGATAGAGTTAAGTATGAGTTAGATGCTAAACAAGGATTATTTGGAAATCTTAAGAGCTCATGTGTGTAATTTGTGGCTTTTTCTCCCATAAGCTCCTAACCAGACTAATAATACGTGCTATTTTTGAAAATTAAACTTAAATCGACAATTTTTGAGATGTAGTCAATAATATTTTTTGTCTTAGTTCAAATTTATACTTAAATTTTCCAAAAAGAAGTCTTCTCTATATCATGGTATAAAGTTAAAAAAATGATGAATAAGGTAATAATATAATCTGTGGGCTGATAAAAGTTTGCTGCATCTTGCCGGCTCACAACCGATGTTACATCCTTCTAGAGAAAGCCCATAGTAAGAATAATAATCCGAGACTGATAAAAGTTTGCTGCATCTTGCCGGCTCACAACCGATGTTGCAGCCTTCAAAAAGGTCGAGGATTTCAATTGCATCATGGTTATGTTAACGTTAAGTACAATAAATGTGGTTTAATAAGTATAGGGAAAATCTCTTTTTCTTAAATTTAAATATGCTTTTGAACTAAGACTATTTCATTTTAGTTGTTATTTTCTTAAATAAGCTCATGTTATAACGGGGAATCCTAAGAGTTTTTGAACTACAATATCACTTAATGTGGGGGTTGTTGGTATGTGCTTAATTACACATTCCATTTACTAGGAAAAACTGTTGCTATAATGGACTCAAAAACGTACCAAAAATACATTGTATTTGTATGTTTTCACTTATATTGTGCAGGAAACGGATATCCGACAAAAGGACAAAAAATCAAGCCAAAACGGACAAAACCGGGCACGGAATGGAAAGAGCGTGAGAAGTCAAAAAGTCAAAGTCAAAAGTCAACCAAAAAGTCAACCCCGACAAAGTCAAAGTCAAAGACGGAGCCGAAATCGAAGAAATACTTAATGGGCCCATCCGTACCCATCTAATGGGTCGGGTCAGCCCATTAATGTATCATATCAAAGACTTAAAAGATTTAAGTCTTATAAAAAGCCCTAAACCTTTATCTCATGAACCGGCCAAATCAACAAGCCTAAACCAAATACTTAACAGCCCACACTAAGGCTGTTAAGTGATAACGTTGTTAAGTCCAAAGGAATGTGGGTGTAAACAAAGGATATAACTTCAGGGACCAATGCTGCCAACTCTCTAAAATTTATATCACCACAAGGACTAAACATGCAAACACACATAACACCTTGGAGGGCCATTTTTGCCATTTCTCCAAACTTATACCCTGTTATTAAAAAACACTGTATATCTTCCTCATTTCCCGGCAAACCCTTTTGGCACTATTCATCCATCGTTTTCACTTCTCCCCTGCAACATACAAACAAAACCCATTACTTCCCCTCAACCCCACTTTACATGGGCTATTTGCCATGATGGCAATCCCCTTAACACCCCATTCATTCAAGGAAAGAAGACAAAGATTGAAGGGTTAAGATCAATGAACTTGGGCACCACTCAAGATGAAGGGTTGAGATTGATTTGTAACTTACTCACACAACAAGCACACCTCATGAAGCACTCATGCAAGAAGCACAAGTGAAGACCTAGAACCTTTATAGCTTTTATATAAATAGGACTCTCTTGTAAGCCTTTGGGGGCAAACCTAGTTTTACTTTCAGCTTATTTTTAGTTTAACTTAGCTTATTGTACTTTCTTTTCCTTGTAATGTTTTTTAAGCTTAATGAAATTTAAAGTTTGTTTTAAAAAAAATCTTTTAAAATCTGTTTGCAAGTTTTTTATGTTTCAAAAGCTACTATAAGCTCTTATTTACACTCTTATAAGCTGTTTATACTTAAACAATGAAAACTTTCTAGTTTTATGTTGTTTAAGAACTAGTTCAAAAATTCCACTCAAAAAGCTATTTGGAAGATAAGCCAAAAAGGGAAGGGCTTATAGGGTGTTTACTAGCTTGTTCTTGAACAAGCTAGAGCTTGTAGATTAGCTTATTTATAAGCTTGTTTGCCCTGTTTAAGCAAGGGCTTTGTAAGTTTCCAATTTCTAAGTTTTTGCTTATTCACTGTTCATTTGCTTATCTCTGCTTATTTCCTGCTTATTGTTGCTTATTTTAGTTGTTTATTGCTTATGTATGTTTGTTTTATGCTTATATGTCATTTGTTTAAGTTTTTCTTCAAAACTGTCTTAAATAGCTTTAGAACTGCTTATCTTAGTTTGCTTATTTTTAGTGCTTATCTCTGGTTAGATTGTGCTTATTTCTGCTTAACATTGCCTTGTTGTCAATTGTTTTTAACATTCTTTGCTTAAAACTTTGTTAATCAGGTTAAAAATAGAAAATTGTAACTTAAAGGAGTGTTTGGGTCAGTGAACAAAATGGGTCAAAATGGGTTGAAAACTATTTTGTGTTATCAAGAAAACTTTGTCAAGCTTGTTTAAGTATTGTTAATCTGTTTTTAAAAGTTTTCAAGCTTTAAAAATCAAGTTTTAAGGTTTTTTCTATAAGGTGCTCAAATCTGTGGTCTTAAAACAGATTTTAAGTGCTTATTTGATTGAGCTTTTAAAATGAGACTTTAAGTGTGGTTCTTGTATTGTTTTTAGAGTTTAAATGCAAGATAATAGTTTTGTTTAAGTATGCTTTATCCTTTGTTAAAATCTGTCATAATTTTACAAGTGTTGAAAATTTGAGAAAATGCTTTTTCAATTTCTAATTGTGGCTTATTCTTAATTTCAAAATGCTTTTTGAAAGATGATACTTGTTCTTTGAGGTTTAAATTTAATCTGTTTTGAGGTCTTATATCCATAAGGATCTGCTTGATTGCTTATTTTTAAGCTCAAAAGTAGGGTTTTGTAAAGATTGAAAAAATTCTAAGTGTTGTGTCTGTGTGAACCAGCTTTTTCATAAGTTCATTTCATGGCTCATTTGATTTTCAAACTCTTATCTTTTTGCTGATTTAGAAAGCTTATTGTTCAAGCTTTTTAAGGTTATAAGCCTTAAGACCATAAGGATCCACTAAGGGGCTTAAAATTAAGCCCAAAGTGTCCTTGTGGGCTGTTTGGATAGCAGTTTGGACCCAAGAGCTTATTTGCTTTTTAGAGATTTTGGGCTTATTGAATTTGTTTACATTGTGCTTAATCTTGCTTATTAGGGTAGCTTTTAAGATTTTTAGCTTAGTTAGCTTATTTAGAGCTTATTAGCTTTTAACTTAGAAATTTTTAAGTATTTAAGCCCTTTGAAGTATTTCTGTCAATGTAGCTTAGTTTAGCTTGTTTTGCTAACTTATTTTTGTTCTTAAGTGCTTATTAGATATAGCTTATTATCTTTCTTAGCTTTTTTTTTACTTTGCTTATTTGTGTTTAATATGCCCAACAGTTTAGGCTTAAGCCTTGTTAGTATAAAAAAGCCTTCTGTCAACTCTAACAGCTTATTTTTTGCTTATTTGTGTTTCTAAAAAAGTTGTTTTTATTAAAAGTGCTTATTTTAAGTCCTTAAGACTTTTGTAAAAAAATTTTGGCAAAAACAAAAATGCCTTAGGAAACTTGATGCCCTAGGTGAGCCAAGGCTCGAAACTGGATCCTCAAACACCCATAAACCATGCATTTTTAACACACACTTTGCTAACCACGGTGCCAGTAGGTTCACCTGTTAGCATTTTACCAAATCTATTATTTAACCACTTTTCAAGCTCATTTTCTTATTGTAACTTCGTAGCTTATTTAGGGCTTTTCGGGGCTTATTTGATAAGCTGGCTTAACCAGCTTATTTTTCCTAGCTTCCTTACAACATTTAGGACTTTTGCTAATTTTTTAGATTTTTTATAATTCATTTAGTATTTTTAATATTTAATTTAGATTAAATTCGTTTTTAATTCATAAAAAATTATAAATAAGTTAAAAAAATATAATTCTTTTAGAAAATTTTCTTTTATCATTTAGGACTTAGGAAAATTAGATTTGCATTTGTAGGGTTAAAATTTTAGAATTTCATTTTTTAAAGAACGGGATTTGAATCCCGTTCTCGTTTTCTTCGTTCTTTAACTTTAAAAGCTCTCGTTTTAGGATTTTCTTTAATTTTTCTTATATTTTAGTCAATTAAGACTTATAAAGGTTAAAAAGATCATTTTAGGATTTAATTTTGATAAATTTGGGTTTTAAGTCACGTTTTTAGGATTCCCGTTTGCGTTTTTAGTTTAAATTTGTGTAGCCTTAATTGTTTTTGATCAATTGCATTAATTTTCTCGTAGAATTAGAAATCCAATCAAAATCTTTGTCATTCAAACATCAAATATCAAACCGACTCTTGACTTTTCATTGCATTCCTCGTTGGGGATAAACGACCCGGGAATATCATATACTACTTGGATTTTATTGATCTTCTTTCTTTGAACCTTTTCAAGGGAAACTTGATTTGGTTTGGTTAATATAAGTATTAATATTATATATTATTATTTATATTCATACCTAATTTGAAAGCGATCAAGGACCCTTATGTGGAGGCCGCTCTTCAGGCCCCACCATCTCTTGATTATGTGCCCGGTCCTGAGTACCCACCTTCACCTATCTATGTACCATATGTACCAGAGTCGGTATACCCAGAGTTTATGCCACGAGAGGATGATGTGCTTCTAGCTGAGGAGCAGCCACTTCCTGCTGCTATCTCACCTACTACTTATTCACCGGGGTTACATTATTGAGTCCGATCCTAAGGAGGATCCAGAGGAGGATGATAAGGATCCTGAGGAGGATCCAGCTGATTATCCCGATGACAGAGATGATGATGATGATGATGAGGAGTCCTCCAAAGACGATGCTGATGATGAGGAGGAGGACGAGGATGAGGAGGGGGAGGAGGAGGAGCACACAACTTCGGCCGACTTTGTCCCACCACCCGTACACCGTGTTACGGCTAAGATGTCTGTCCGAGCTCAAACACCCATATCACTTCCTTCAGATACAGAGGTTGCTAGACTTCTTGCCATACCTACTCCACCACCATCACCACTCTCTCTATTGTCATCACCACTACCCCAGATACTATCACCACTACCCCAGATACTATCACCACCATTACCTGTATCACCTCCACCACTACCTACTAGTCCTACTTATCCTTTAGGATATAGAGCTACTATGATCCGGTTGAGAGCCGAGTCACCATCTACTTCCCATCCACTACTACTACCATCACCTATTATACTTCCACATACCAGGGCATCTGTGGCCATGATGAGAGCTGCTGTACCATCCACCTACATCTTAGCATCTCGATCAGAGACACCACCATCAGGGACACCACCACTTCTACCTATACCATTACGTACTCCATCACCACCTTTGCTTCTTCCCTCTACTGACTGTAGAGCAGGTGTTTCTAAGGTTACATTACCACCTCAGAAAAGGTTGGGTATTACTCTAGGTCTAAGATTTGAGGTCAATAAGAGTTCATCTGCTCCCACTGCTAGACCTACTGGAGGCTTTAGAGCAGACTATGGATTTGTTGGCACTTTGGATGATGAGATTAGGCAAGACCCTGGGAGAGATGTAGGTTATGGGATTACAAATACTTGGGATGAGATGGTTGAGGACATGCAGGGGACACCAACAACGACTGATGTGGCCGGATTGAGTCAGAGGATGACATATTTTGTCTTGACTGTTAGACAGGACATTGATGAGATTTATAGGAGATTAGACGATGCACAGGATGACAAATTATTGATGAGCGGTCAGCTCAACATGCTGTGTAGAGATAGACGCGCCCATGCTCGCACTGATAAACTGATAGGGACTGAGGCCAGACTTTTTCTTGAGGCTTAGGTACAGTCGATGGATGCTAGTGATACCGCCCGTTTTAAGGTGAGAGCACTACGGACTACTGTATTAGCACATCAGACCGAGATCGGGTAGTTGCGGGCAGCAGAACGTAGGAGACAGACACAGCTCACAGAGGCACTGACACTGATGAGGACACTGCAGACACAGGTGACAGCACTCCAGAGACAGTAGGGACCTGCTAGCGGTTCAACACATCCTGAGATACCGGAGGAGGCCGGTAGTAGTTCATAGATTTGGTTATGTTGTAGCTATGTTGTATAGCCTACTAAGTATTACGGGGTAACTCCTGGCTAGTAAGGCTTTAGGTTGTTTATATATCATTTTGTAACCTAATGGTAGTGATCATTTTGTAATTGAATCAGGTCATGTATGTTTCCACATTATATATGGAAGGGATGTATTATGTCATGTATGTAATCGAATTTATTATGAATGAATGTCGATTTAGCTACACCGTTGTTAATTTTAATTCAGTTGTATATTTCACTGTGAGTCCCACAAGTCAAAATACTCTATCCATTCGGGTTCTGACAAGATGTATCAGGACATAAAGAAGCTATATTGGTGGCCTAATATGAAGGCCGACATCGCCACCTAAGTTAGCAAATGCTTGACATGTGCTAAGGTCAAGGCTGAACACCAAAGGCCATCGGGTTTGTTGGTGCAACTCGAGATACCTTAATGGAAGTGGGATAATATCATAATGGATTTTATCACAAAGCTTCCTAAGTCGTCACAAGGTTATGATTCCATTTGGGTAATTGTTGACCGACTTACTATATCCGCAATCTTCGTACCAATGAGGGAAACTGGTCCCATGGAAAAGTTGGCAAGAATGTACCTGAAAGAGGTGGTCATGAGGCATGGAATACCTGTCTCAATCTTTTATGATCGCGACCTGAGGCTGGCATCAAATTTTTGGAGGTCATTTCAGAAGGCTTTGGGTACTAGCTTGGATATGAGTACTGCATACCATCCACAAACTGACAGATAAAGCGAGAGGACTATTCAAACGCTTGAGGATATGCTGCGTGCTTGTGTGATCGAATTTGGAAAGGGTTGGGTTAACCATTTGCCATTAGTTGAGTTTTCATATAACAATAGTTATCACGCTAGCAATAAGGCTGCACCATTTGAAGCACTTTATGGTCGAAAGTGTCGTTCACCTGTTTGTTGGGCCGAGGTTGGAGAAGTTCAAATCACTGGTCTAGAAATAGTTCAAGAGATGACCGAGAAAATCATTCAGATCAAGCAAAGAATTCAAGCCGCTCGTGATCGACAAAAGAGTTACGCCGATTTAAAGCGTAAGCCGATGGAATTTCAAATTTGAGATAGAGTTATGCTCAATGTTTCGCCTTGGAAAGGAGTAGTACGTTTTGGAAAACAGGGGAAGCTAAAACCAATATATGTTGGACCTTTTAAGGTGTTGGAAAAGGTTGGAGTTGTTGCTTACAAGCTTGAACTTCGGCAAGAGCTATGCAGGGTTCATAATACATTTCATGTATCCAACTTGAAAAAGTGCTATGCCGACGAACCATTAGCCGTTCTGTTGGATGGACTCCACATTGATGACAAGCTTCATTTTGTCGAGGAACCAGTCAAAATCATAGATCGTGAAGTTAAATGATTAAAACAAAGCCGCATTCCAATCATTAAGGTTCGATGGAACTCTAAGAGAGGTCCTGAGTTTACATGGGAACGTGAAGACCAATTCCGGAAGAAATATCTACACCTCTTCGCAAAGACCGCACCGTCGTCAAGTGCCGCATCTTAAGCCGTGAGGAAAAGGCTCATTTAATAGGGGAAGACTGTAACAATCCATATTTTAGGTCATTGTACGACGTTATATAATCCACTATTTATTTTTAGTCTCGTACGCGTTTGCTTTTAATTTTAATCGTCAAGTTAAATCGCGTAAGCTAAAAATTATCATTCAACGTAAACGGGCATCAAACAATTTAATGTTTATGTCAAGCAAGTGTTAGATAATTATTTAGAGGGTAATTATTAACTTTGCACATTATATTTTTATTGGTTACGTAAAGTATTTATGTTTCACGATAAAATACGTTTAGGCATTCCTGGAACCACCAAAACTTTTCTACGCTTCAACAAATACCCATTATTATACCCAATACTAAAAGTTTTATAAACTTCACCCATGTTAACATTGTTGGTCAAATTGTACATAAAATATACCAACTAGAACCTACACATTACATTTTTTACCTTTATACTTAAACTTACCAACTTATAACTTGTAAATTATGCAAGATATATTATAAAAGATCAAAAACACAACTAGTACTCCTTCCCCCCTTATGTCCGGACACAATAAGCCCCAAAGGGGACAATGAGCACACAAAATTTTTGCCAAGTCCTTTGTACAACTTCAACTCATTAAACCTAAGCCCATGACTAGTTATCTTGACCAAGACTTTCTCTTAATCTCCTCATCTTGTCTTGGACTTTTACAAGTGGTCTTTGACTAGTCTTTGTAAGTATATAAGGCTTATACTAGAAGAAACATCACACACAACTCATTTTACTTAAGAAAAACTTCACCCATTCTCTCCTTTTCTCTCCTAGGCCATAGCCAAACTCAACCCACCCTAAATAATTCATACAATTTTATTTACCACACATTTAAGTATTCTAACATCATATCTAAGGTATTACAAGAAGGTTTGAAGGCTTGGTTTAGTGTTTACAAGGGTTAAGCAAGAAAGGTTTAGGATTAGGGTTCTTATTGGATTTAGGGTTTTCTTTGTCTTGGAAGCTTAGGTTTATTATCTAAACTAGGGTTTAGATCTTGTATTTCTTCATCATACTTCATACTAAGTTTATCTAAAACCCTTCTCTTTACATTTGTGATTTCATATGTATATTATGTTTATATAGTGAATCACCATCTAAGAAACTTATTTACATGTAAAATGGATTTTTACTTGTGATCATGTTAAGATATACTTTTTCATATGCTATATTGATGTTGAGAATATGTGAGAGTGGAAGTATATACATTATATAAGTTTGGATTAATTTATAGAAGTATATATAAGTTAATGGTTTAAAAGTTACTTATTAAGTTTATAAGTAAGAGTGTTGTGAGATCTTATTATCATGGATAATATTTGGATAAATTATGGACTAAGGACCTTAAGTATGTAAGACATGTGGTATAAGTTGTTGTAGATGACTTATAACAAAGTTACTAAACTAAAAAGTTATAAAAACAAGTTTAAACATATTTTTAACAAAAATATCAAAAGGGTTTGTTTTAAATTCGAATATAAAGTATTGATTTTATATTTTTATAAAATACTACATGTTACAAGGATCGTAGGCATGTAGAGAACTCGAAAAACCGATTTATAACGAAGGAGATACGGCATTTGCAAGTTATACGATAATAAACGCTTTTATAAAAGAAATTTTATAAAAACTTATTACAATTCACCTCTGATATAAATGATTGGTTATTTTTCTCAGAAAGTACATATTTTTAGGATTCCAAAACATTAAGAATCATAATTTTTGGATCAATAACGAAGGAGTTATGGATTTTTCACGTTTACGATAATTAAAGTTTATAAAAATAATTTTATAAACTATGGACAGTAAAAAATCACTATTCATCTCAGATACCTTTTGGAAAATACATTAGTTAGATAAAACTTTTAATTACGAATACGTTCTCGAGAGAATCACTAAAATCAAAGTTAAAACGAATAAGATCGACATTTACGAGTTTACGATATGAGTTTACGATAATTAAATTTTAAAAATAAATTTATAAAAGTGTATGAACAGTAAAAGTAATGTTCACCAGAGGACTTAAAATATGAAAATGTAATATTTTGATACATCGTCTTAATACGAAAGCGTGAACATAAGAAACGTAAGAAACATACTTAAAACGATAAAGTTACGCAGTTATTACTAAAGAGATATTTATAAACGTTTTTTACTTTATAAATATGAATTCACTAATACGAATAGATGATGATGTAGCTATATAGAATTATGTACGGTATTAGTTACTCAAATTACTTAGTACTCATACGACCTATAATTAATTATGTTGCATTCGGGCGTATTCGTGACGCATTTTCTGTTAGTGATTTACATTATCGATTCACTCGCTCAAGGTGAGTTCATAGCCCCATGTTTTTTCATTTATAATGATTTACAAGTTTGTGGTGAGAAACATATGCATTTTTTACAATTGGACGCAAGTGGACATTTTACATTATGATTACGTGTTTTCCTAAGTAGCGATAATCCTCTAAGCCTATTATCATGATCTGTCAATTACTTATTGTGAGCACGAATGTTATAAATAGATCTATTTGGGATTGACATGCCCGTTTGGGTGAGTCATGCTCACTTTGCCGATATGCTAGCCAACGAATGTATACCATGTCGGATTTTGGATGTTGCAGGTTAGAACATCATCATGGGCAATGTTGGCAATTTATATAGCAATTCATACATTTCGAGCTTCAATGTCATGAGCCTAGGAAAACGTAATTACATTTTATGATGTTTGCATCTGTTGCATTATCATGGGGAAATCTTGCGGTCCTACATTATACATTTTACAAACTTATGAATTCACCAACATTATTGTTGACGTTTTAAGCAATGTTTTCTCAGGAGATCAATGAGGTACAAGACAAGGGATACATTGGTGGTCTTTATTTTGGAAGTCGTATGCATTAAAGATTTAGTTGCATTACATTTTGGGGATATATTTGTTATGGACTAAAATCTTTGTATTTTGAACAATGAACAAGTGAAGTTTCGGACTTATGTAACAACAATTTGTTAAATCCAATGTATCGGTTTTAAACGACTTTTAAATGGTCGTTCTTATATATCTTGTGATATTGATCTATGAAGTACCACCCCTAGACCCATATTCCGCTGCGACCCAATTTGGGGGTGTTACATAACACGTACCCCTACACTTGAGCTTTTTACATACTTGATTATTTACAATCTAACTAATGATCCGATTTGAGGTGGATCAAAATAACTTAGAGATCATCTAACAAATGTATGGGGGTATTGACTTAACTTTTCTTCCTCATTCTTTCGCAAAATAAATACTACCATGAATCCCAATCGTCCCAAAATAGTATTTACAAGGATAAGGACTTAGAAATCGTGTACTCAAATAATTAACTTGGGTTAAAACAATAATGTACTAAAGGTAAGTATATACAAGGTAGGCTAAGGCGATTGGGGTGTAACGATTAGTTTAAATGTGACAATGCTCTTTATTAATAGTCTGGCTTAACCAAAAAATTATGAGAACCGTGAAAAAGGATAGGCTCGGAGGGTTGTACTAGGGGTATCCTTCACTAAAAGTGAGTGCATGGCAAGGGTGTGGGATAGTTACATGATCGGTTTGATCATCATAACAATTACAAGTTTAAAACATGGGTTAATCCTAATGCCTCTTATCAAGCAAATCCTAATACTTACTATGCGGTCTCGTGATGCATCACAATAACAAGTTCTAGAATTTAATATACTACCGGTACACTCATATAATTTAATACCAATATCAATGCTCCAGAAAAGGCGACAAAGACCACACGTACACATCCGTAACGACGGAATAGATACATATGACTGCACACTCCTTAACTCGAGAAAGCTAAAGGTATAAACTATCTTGGGTATCAATAATAGATACCCGAATTCCTATAGATCTGAAGGCAAACCTTACATTTTTGGGGTGGAATTCTAAGGGTTTTTGTGCTAGTCATACACATTGCTATCCATGAGACGCTATTAATACTTGGTTTTCGTCGGTATGTGTCATAAATTTTTTAAATTTGGGTCAAAATTACCTTTTTATGCTACGTTTCGAGATATTACCCATCATTTTAAGGACAAAGCAAATGACAATTGAAGGAATAGTTTCTAAGGCTTATTTTCCCCCTACACTTAAGTTGAACATTGTCCCTAATGTTCTATAAAAGTACCCGTAAGAACGAATTAAAGGGAAAAGGAAACAAGTACTCCATTGGTTTGCTCAATAATAGAGAAGAAACATGCGATAACTGGTTAAATCATCCTCCAAGAATCATCTAATGAAACTTTCTAAGAACTTCCAAGCTTCTTCTCATCAAATATAACATGTAATCAAAGACAAAGACAACTACACCAAGCATAAAATGTGCGATATAAGAATATACAATGTGAAATTAGGGTTGACTCTATAAAGCAGTAAAGATAGGATAAGAGAATTGTTAAACTCATGGTTTTGCAGGTTTATAAAAGAATTATAACTTTCTTAAGTGTTGTACAAGTTTTATTTTCAAAAATACTTAAATTTTTTGAGTTTTCCTGTAACTGGGCGTTTGACGCCGTCAGGGATATCCTGACCCCGTCACAAGTGTCGTGGTGACGACGTCGCGTGTAAATCGTGATGCCGTCTCCACGCTCTGTGAAAACTCAATTTTCGTTTTTAATGAAAAATTTCCTGCACTCATTCTTATATGTTATTTTCCTATACAAAATGCTGCATAAAAACCTGGGAATTAACAATTCAATCATATGACTCGAAAATGACGCGAATTAATCTACACAATTTATTTCAAATGTTTGAATTTGGTTCTAAAAACTAGATAATTCCCCTACACTTATTTTGTTGCAAAATACCTTTGTGTAACAATTCACATTTTTCACATTTGTTACGTCAATAAATATTCAACTATTTATTTTAAATTTCTACGCGTTTGCTTTTAATTTTAATCGTTAAGTTAAATCGCGTAAACTAAAAATCAACAATCAACATAAACGGGCACCAAACAAATTAAAGTTTACGTCAAGAAAACAATATATTATTTTTACGAAAGTAATAATCAACTTTTTATATTTTATTTTTATTGATTACGTAAAGTGTTTACGTTTCGCAGTTAAATACATTTAGGCATACCCGGAAGCACCAATACCTATCTATACTCAACCAAATACCCACAATTATACCCAATACTCAAAATTTATACAATTTCCTTACCTATACATGCATATGGCCGACTACAAAGAAAGAAAACCAAAGATATTTTAGTTGACTTTACATTTAGCACATGTTGTATAATCTTTCAAGCAAAAATCTAACTAAGGTACATGTACAACATTTAGCTCATTAAAACATTAAGGCATGACTAGTGTTCTTCACTTTTTCTTCCTCGAATTCCTTATCTTGTCATAGACTTTATAGGAGCATTATTGACTAGTATTGGTAATATATATACATGTATAACTAGTAAGAACACACACACACACACACACACACACTTCATTTGCATAATTAAAAACCACACAAGTCTTTCTTTTTCTCTCCTCTATCCTATGGTCAACCACAAAAACCCCTAAATAATTTATACAATCTTATTTATCTCATATACAAGTATTCCTACATCATATCTAAGGTATACCAAAAAGGTTTGAAGGCTTGGTTTAGTATTTAAAGGGGTTAAGCAAGCAAGTATCAAGATTAGGGTTTTCATAGGAATTAGGGTTTTCTTTGTATTGGAAGCTTGGGTTTGATATCTAAAATAGGGTTTAGATCTTGTTGTTCATCATCATACTTTATATTAAGGTAATCTAAAAACCCTACATTCATTTCATTTGTGATTTTATATGTATATTATGTTTATATAGTTAATCACCATCTAGGAAACTTATTAACTTGTAAAATGGATTTTACACTTGAAAATGGTTTGATATACTTTTACATATGATATATGAATGTTAATATCATGTTGGAATGGAGGTATAAGTATTGTACAAGTATGTATTTATGTATAAAGTGTATATATAAACTAGTTGTTTAAAAGGGTTACTTATAAAGTTTATAAGTAAATGGAATACAAGGACATGTAAATCTTGGACAAGATCATTGGACAATAGTTAAAGGACCTAATACATATGAGACATGTGATATATTGTGTTGTAGAGGACTTGTAACAAGTGTACTAAGCTAAAAACCTATAAAAACAAGTTTAAACACATTTTATGTAAAAATCTTCAAGGGTCTGATCAAATTCGAAAAATAATCTATTTATTTTATATTTTTATAAAATACTACATCTTACAAGGATCGTAGGCATGTAAAGAACTCGAAAAACCAATTTATAACGAAGGAGATACAACATTTGCAAGTTATACGATAATAAACGCTTTTATAAAATAATTTTATAAAAACTTATTACAATTCTCCTCTGATATAAATGATTGGTTATTTTTCTCAGAAAGTACTTATTTTTAGGATTCCAAAACACTAAGAATCATAATTTTTTGATCAATAACGAAGGAGTTACGGATTTCTCATGTTTGCGATAATTAAAGTTTATAAAAATAATTTTATAAACTATGAACAGTAAAAATCACTATTCATCTCAGATACATTTTTGAAAAATATATTAGTTAGATGACACTTTTAATTATGAAGACGTGCTCTAAAGAATCACTAAAATCGGAGTTAAAACGAATAAGATACGACGTTTACGATAGTTAAATTTATAAAAGTATATGAACAGTAAAAAATACTGTTCACCAGAGGACTTAAAACGTGAAAATATAATATTTTGATAACTCGTCTTAATACGAAAGCATAGACATAAGAAACGTAAGAAACAGACATAAAATGATAAAGTTACGCCATTTTTACTAAGGTAATATTTATAAAGACTTTAACTTATAAATATCATTTCACAAATACAATTAGATTATGATGTAGCTATATAGAATTATATACGATATTAGTTATTCATAGTACTTAGTACTCATACGACCTGTAATTAATTAGGTTGCATTTGGACATTTACGTGACGCATTTTCTGATATACTCTGTTATTCATTCACTCGAGGTGAGTTTATAGCCTCGTGTTTTACTTGTTTTGCATATACTTTACAACTTTTAGGGTGAGAACATGCTTGTTACCAAATTCATTTACATAATTGGTTTGCATTTATTACATGTGCATTTACAATCAGTTTTACAAACTGGTCTATATACTCAATTACTTATTTTGGAATGAAATACATTGCTTGTTT
>BQNB010112469.1:0-22146 GCA_026074375.1 Tanacetum coccineum | reverse complement strand
TGAATTGGATTTTTGGCGTAATGGTTTGACTACAGTTGGATATGGACTTACAAAATCATACGGAGATTGATCTTTATCAAGATTCACGTTAAACATCATCATTGATCTTTGTAAAACACCGAATCTCAAAAAACAAAAAAAAAATGAAATTCAAACCAAATCAAAATACCGAATCTAAAATCCTACAAGTATACCTATCACGCAATCAACTGTGAAATTAATGTTATAAGGAAATATTTTATTTTAACCAAATAAGTTCATGACATAAAATTAATGTTGTTTCTAGCATCTTGCTAGTTTAATAAAATTTCCGCCGTTCAAAAAAAAAAAAGTTCATGACATAAACAAGGCATCGTCGGAGTCTAAATGCCTCGTAAAATATAAGCAAGTAGACAACCTAGATTATACTTGCTCTAACCTAATTAAAGGTATATGAGGATATATTAGCTGGCTCTATATCACTCTCCAAGTTTATTAATGACAATCATTAATATAAAAAAAACATCATCGAGAATAAATGATCTCGTTTCTTAATATCGGATGAAGAAAAAAGGAATTGTAGTTTCCAACAACTTCACATGGTGCCATCCTAAGAAAAAATATCCGAGTTCGAGCCGAGCTCGAGTCACACTAACAAAAAATAACCGAGCCCAAGAAGAGTAATAGTCTTATGAGCCGAGTCTAAATAGTCTAATACTCGACTCGATTCGGATCATTAACACTCTTAGATGGTGGTTTCATATTTCATTTTCACGAGTAGATAGGAGCCCGCGCGTTTGTTTTTCTTTTGCGAGTTAGACACGGTCAAAGGAATAACATCTTACTCGGATCAGACATGGAGTTTAGATCTTACTGGCACTTAACAGATATCTCCCACACCTTTCAAACTTACGTGGGTTCGAATTATAAGAAAGACAAAATGGTTGTTAACAGAAATCCATATACATGATTTGTGTGTTGTTCTTCTATGATTCGAAAGGGATAGACCAACAATTTTGTGGGTTTTGATTAGTAGTTAATTAGATTTGTAGATTTTTTTAGTTTTGGTGAAAGAAAATAACGAAAAAAAGAGAAAGAATTTGAGTTTTGGTAGATACTGTAGGGGTGTTGATCGGTTCGGTTAAAAAAAATTCATGGGTTAACCCGAAAACCAAAATGAAAACTGAATTTGAATTCGGTTCTTGGGTTGATTCGAATAACCCGAATTTCACTATTTATTCAAAAAAAATTAATAATTAAATAAATATTTAGCCAAAAAAATTATTCTAAGCATAAAAAAGTGTTTTTTTATATTAAGATAAAATTTTGATAGTATTTTTTTATATATATAAATATATAAAAAATCTATATTTATATGAATTCGGTTTTTGATTTAGATTGCCAAACCATATCCAACCCGAGAACCGAATTAGTAGTTCGGTTCGGTTTTTTTTTGGAACGGCAATTTGTGGCTACATGGCCCCTAGCCCAGAAGGCGTAGCGAGCCCACACAACCAGGTTGGGTCCAGCCCAGAAGGCAATGACACCTTTCCCTTTAGACACGCGGGAGGAAACCCCTATCGCCCTAGACAAGACTCGAACATGAGACCTTGCCTAGGAGGGTAAAACCTCCATACCATTGGACCAAATGCCCGTTATTCGGTTTGGTTATTAGTTTGGTTCAGATGTTTTCGGTTCGGTTTGGTTTCTGTTTCGGCTTTTCGTTTTTTTGGTTTTTCTGCTCACCCCTAATGCTCACCCCTAACTGTATCAATAGAGAATGAACATGTGGTGTTAAAAATGTGGCTGCTAAGGTGCCGTTTGGTTCATTAATCTAAAGATCTGGAATTTTAAATTCTAGGAAATTTAAATTCTTGAGAATTTAAAATTCTGGAATTTAAAATGCATACGCATGTTTGGTTGACAGAATTTTATAATTTTTTGAAATTTGTCATTTTGTTTATTATTCTAATTTTTAGGGAGAAACGGATAGGGGTGTCAAAAAAAACCCGACCTGACCCTAATTAAGTCTATTCGAGTCAACCCGAATAACCCGAATACTAAATAGGGTCGGATATCGGGTTGAAATTTTTTGTAACTCGGCTTCGGGTCGACCCGATTGACCCAAATAAATATCTTTCTAAAATAAATTTTATAAATTTTCTATATGAACAATTAAAAAAATTCAATTTCATTACGTTTTACTCATATTCGGGTTGACCCAAACCCGAACGGACCCAACCCAAGTTGCCCCGAACCCGTACAGACCCGACCCGAGTTGACCCGACCCAAATTGACACAAAACCTACTAACTCGAAGTCAAATAGGGTCGATTTCGGGTATGAAATTTTTAACCTTGACTTGACCTTGACCCGACCCGAACGTGACCAACCTGACCCGACTAAAGTGACGGATATCCTTTGATGAAAAAACAACAAAACAAAAAAAATAGAACAAAAACAACTAGAAAAAAGTTTATAAAAAAATGTTTCTAATATTCATCCTTTTTGAAGTCATTTTAATTCCTCTCATTTTGAAAATTCATGGAATTTTAAATTCCGTTATTTGTGTTACCAAACACAATATTTGAAGGAAATTAAAATGCAAATGACATAAATATCCAAATATACCCTAACCATCAAGACTTATGAAAACGTACACATATAATTGTACAAAATATAAACTCTTAGCCTCAAAATGCTTGTCCTCCTGCTACTACAACTTAGATTGTTAATTATACGTTTTACAAATTATGAATGGTATTTGGATTTTATTGTTCTTTTAAAAAGAAACTGAAAATGTAAAAAAAAATGTTATTTGCTAAAAAGTTTCTACCAAATTTTTTTAAATTCTTTTCAGTATAATATGTTCGTAATTTAAGTTTTATGCTTTTTTTTAACAGCCATTTTTATCACATCTTATACCACATATCTCGCCATATATATCACAAATGCTTCCAGTGATGCTCGAATCAACAACCTCTTTACCGTATGGGTATCATTCCTTGTTATCAGGTTTAACTATTTGTCAATGGAAAATGCACAAATACTTGGACAATTTTTTGTAAAAACTTTTCCAAAATGTCCGAGATTATGATTGTTATTACTTGTACATGAGATAACATCACAACAAACAACTATGAATATTGTGTATTGCATTATTTTCACACATATGGTTGCTTAATAAAAAGCATGTATTACTTACTAGTATTCTGTATGAACCTTTGAGTATCATCAGTTATATTACAATCTAAAAAATTACTAAAAAACCAAAAAAAGATATCCAAATACTAAGAAACAAGAAGCAAGAACACAATGCAAGCTTCAAGTACACCAATCAATATCTTCAAAACTGTCCGATGAACCACATGAACCGAGGTTTATCCAAAGTGTTTATATTATGAGATACTGATTGCTTTTTTGAAGATTCTCTGTCCAGGAGTTAATATTGCTAGAGGATCATATGTGAATTTCCTTCTTTCGAAATCTTCCCATTGACTACCGAAATGTTTTTTCCAGTCTTCTTGAGTAGTGTAATGGGGCAAATATTGTTTGGTTTCGAGATTAGCCGTTTCACATACTTCTAGTATTCTTTTGTTTTGGCCTAGAATGTATTTTAAGCCATCCGTTCCATTTGATGATGGCATTGCTGATGATAGGAATGCCACCAGGTAGAATACATCCTCCTTTGGTGTCACCATTGATGTTTTAGTTTTCCACCTACAGAAAACACACAAATAGATTAAACACCGGATCGAGTTTCAAAATGTTCCCTGTATTTCTGAGAAAGAGTTTGACAACAATATTAAGCATGAGTGATAGATGGTAAGAAGGGAGGGTCAGATAGGTTGGGTAATGAGTAAAAAAGGTCTGGGTCAAAATGGGTCATTTATTAACACGGGTCGACTCACACAGGATCGATTGGGTTGACCCCAAACGCTTTTGTGTCCATTTAAAATGTTATTACTGCTTGATGTGTACTAGTATAAAATTACTAGTAGTATTTTTACGTTAATAAACTAAATTTCTTAATAATTATATTAGGAGGTTGTATGTTCTAAAAAAGTTTTAGGCCACTTTTAACCCATTTGACCCATTCCCATTTTAGCCAAAAAGTTTTACCCGACCCATTTCTGATAAAATACAACCCGAATTGGCCCCTTCTTTTGTAAATGGATTAAAATTGCAGACTGCGATTACAACACAGCCCCCAACAGGAATAAAAATGGTAGCAATACATATTATGCAAGCCTTTTTTATGATTGCTGTTTACTGAAAGATTACCTAGACTTGTCAACCGGGTAAATGATATAGGTTCCATTGCTAGTAACGTTAAGTATTTTTCCAAAGACTTTCATTGAGCAAACGTGTGTATTTTGCCTTTTGGGACACAAGAAGATTTAGCCAGGATGAGGTACATCCCCATAGCCCCTTTCCTGAAGTTCAACTCAGGACACGTGAACCTCTATCTAAGAACTCCAAATACGAAACTTCGGATACGAACAGCGTGGATTCATTATAATTCAGTTTCGATAATAAGGTTTCGATTTTCTGCATATAAACAAACATTAAACTATAGTTGATAAGTACAAAACTTCATGGAATTTTCATTGCTATCAAAATTACCTGGTCAATGGTTTCGGCATCTTCTTGCTTATAGTACCTGGCAATTTCCAAGCAGAAAACGGTCTTTCCTTTAGAGAAAAACCGATTAGCCTGGACGGGGTCTTTGATATTAAAAGAGGATCTCCAGTTATTAAGGATGCCGGTTCTGTTTATCAATACAAACCCTTCTACATAATCAAATGAACCATTTGATGTTATTAGTTGTTCTTGGTCGTTCGTAAATGTAATAAAATCTGTGTAAAGAACTCTAATCCATTTGACCTGTCAAAATCTAGAGATTAGAAAAAAATTTGGCAACCCGTCTTTTATGTGCAGATAATGAGTCGGAATCTAATATCTTTTACCATGTTTGGTGCTGGTTCAAGGGCAATCTGAGCTCTTGTGATGATACCAAATTGTCCAAGTCCTCCAAGAACGCTAGAGAAGAGGTCCGGATTCATTTCCTCTGAGCAGGTAACTACTTGTCCTGTCCCTGTATGATTTTTCGGTCCAAATATACATTAGTTCTTTCAGTAGGCTTTCGAGTGATACTACTGGTACAAATTCCGTAAGGGAAGTGATTATATTTGATAGGCTTATTGCAATTTCAGGTCGCAGAAAACTTGTTTTAGTGTTTGGATAAACAGATTCTATATGACCATAATGCTCTAACTGTTTAGAGGTCAAATAACGGGTTTTATATAATTAGTTTCATACCATGTGTAACCAGACTATTTATCTTTAGATAAAATAGAACTTACGTATTTCTCTCATCTTTTGGCCTAATTAACTCTAAATACTACAAAAGACTTTTTTTTTTCTTCACAAAAATGCCCATTTCGCCGCTTAAGAACAAGCAAAACGCAATTTTGGGCCATTTTGTCTTCTAGGAATAACAAAGTTTGCCAAACACCTTGACATCTAGTTATAACGACTTCAATCAACAATCTAAACAATAATTTGTACAACCAGTTTGCTAGGCACTTGCTGAAACCATAATAAAATTTCCGCCCACAAAAAACATCTTAAATTTACCATGATACCCTTCTAGAATAGTCTTTTTCAAATACCTTGTTGTTCCATAAATCATACTTGTACTTTCTCTTTACTTGGTCCCTCAAATAAAGTCCATTCCCAGGCTATATAATATGACAATGTCATGTGTTTGTCATCTCACCCAAATAGCATCATGGGATTACTATTTACCCAACCTTTATATATAAACTTATTATTATTTACTACTAAAGCTACAAAAACTTTTTGCAAAATATGTATATTTTCAACTGGCACACTCACTTATTAGAGTACAAAGTATATTTTTTATTGAAGTACCTGTAACAACTTGTAGCTCGTAGACATTATTGATCTGAGGTCCATGTCGAAAAGCTTGTCCACTGATTCCGGCATTTGATAAAGTACCACCGACCGTTAGATGTAGATAATCAGTCCATGATTTTGGAGCATGCCCATTTTGAAGACTCTCTTTTAAAATATTAATCCAAAGTGCACCGGCTGAGACATCTACAAAAGGGTTCTCGCCTTTAATATGGAAATGCATATCTTGAGATTGTGAAAGTGATTCCATGTCTATAACCACCCCTTGATGGGCTTGTGATTGACCTTCAAATGAGTGGCCGTGTCCTCGTGGTGCAATGGTTAACCCCGAAGTAGGTCCCATTTGGTATACGTATTTTATAAGAGAGGTAATATCAGAAACTGATTTCGGGTATAAAACGGCTGCAGGGAGGTGATGGTATCTATTACCAAAGTCCTTAGATGCATGATGGATGTTGTCGAATTCTAGATCACTAAAGACCTAGAATACCTTCAAGTTTTGTTTCTCTACTAAAGAAGTAATTGTTGCATGGTGGGGAAAACATGTTGTGGATGCGGCGAAGTTGCTACTAGAAGAGATTTTGTTTTTGTCGAAATTGTAGCCAAGTATGAGGGCCATCAAAATGTTTACAATAAGATTGTTATGCTTAAGCATGTTGTTGATAGTGGGCAGCGATGGGCGATGTGGTTTGGCTTTCGGGGTTGTGTTATGAAAGGAAATGGTGTTTAGAATCCATGAGAAAAGAGAGGTATTTGAGAGCTTTATAAAGAGGAATGAGATGTAATGTACTTGCCAAGAAAGTTCTTCTTTAAGCACAGTAATTCCCCATGCAACTTACTAAATATGGACCCGAATTCACTACTTGAAAGGTGCTTTTGGATGGCTTTTAAACTGATCACAAAGATTAGAGTTTTTGGTTAAAATGATTATGATCTAACCTTGGTGATTATTTTCTAATTTATTATCATCATTTTTACTAATATAAGAAAATAATTGTTAGGATTTATTTAAGAGCGAAAAATATATCTACAAAAACAAAACAACAACATACCCAATCCCGCCGGAGCAGGGTATGAGGGAGATATAATGTAGACAGATCTTACCCCTGCTCTCAGGTAAACCCGAAAGTCGAGAGACTGCTTCCAGAAAGATGGTGAAAGATCTCAGAAGCGAAAAATATATTTGAGATAGTGAATTCTTAACAAGGTTTTTATTTAGGTGTATTCTCTTGAGATGCCATCTGATCAGGTCCAAGATGAATCTCAAGTTTGTTTAAGGATATTTGGATTAACTTAATTATTGAGCCTGGCTTTTATTGGTTCATTCATGTCTCTTCATCTATCTATGCAAATAAAGTTGAAAAAACCCCAACTGTATGAGGTTCTATTAGACAAAACCAGTAGAAAGAAACCTAAGCTGATATGAAAATGAGGTTAACCCCGGCGTGACGCGCGGGCAAATTTAACCTTGTTAGAGTAATCGGGGTAACAAGTTGACTTAGAAACACGTAAACAGACGAGTTTTTTCATTGTTCTGGTTACATGAGAAGAGCGAGTCTTAACTTTCACTCAGATATACGCCGCTTAACCGGGTTATTTCTCGGTGACCATTTCCGAACTCTTTCCTTGACCACCACACAATGTTTAACGTGTAAGATTTGAAGTTGAGACCTCATGTGAGACTATCAGGACGCTTGTTGACTGTGTTAGTTATTGGAAATCATCTTTTCACATGATAGATGTATGAAAGCATTTTGTTTTGACAAGTAATTGCAAAAGGTTTGGCAAATCCTACTTCACTTATCTTTTAGTTGCCAGCTTTTTGAAAACTTTTCCAGTTTTTATGTGTTTTCTATGGACAATATGTGTAGTGACTCATTTCCTTTTGGTTAATACTCAACCTTTTTATGAAAATGATGGTCTCACACGTAAAAATTAGGTCAAGCGTGATTAGATCGTTATTGCTATATATTTGATTTAATGCAAATAAATTCAGGCACGGAATGAGGATCAAATATGATCAAGTGCCTAAATTTTTTTGAACCATGACACTAGAAATACATTTCTATAGACCGGGTGCATTTAAAACGTATTTAGAAAAAATAGATGTTTTTTATAAAAATTAACACTACATCGAAAAAATTTATGGGTGCCCCGAGACCCCACGGGACCTCCTGGTTCCGTCTATGCAAAGAATAACATATCTGATTATTAAGGATGCACATAGAAAAGATAAAGATATATTTCATCATATTATGATCTAATAGTTTTGCTAGACATGTTAATCAAATCAAAACATCATATAAAATTTGTATTTCAGATACTTCTCAATAACGAACTAATGGTAAGAATTTAGTGTTATAAACAGGGACGGACCCGAGCTAAACAAATGGGTTGCACAATTTTTTTAAATTGTAATGTAAGGCATTTTGTTTTAATCAAAAGTACAATGTTCGGTTAAAATTGAGTTTAGTGAAAACCATGTTCAGTTTCCACCTATTGATGAACTAACTAAGCAATAATTAGAAACGTAATGGAATAGGACTGAGTGCATTTTAAAATTTTCAATGTTTTTTCAAAAATTAATGCTGCCAAATAAAAATCTATTGAGGTCCCGTAACAGCACGAGACCCCCATCCCCCGTCCTGGTTATGAAAGGAAATGAGTCACTATACATATTGCACACATAAAAGCCTTACACAAACATGAAAAGCTTTCATTAAGGTGGCGAATAATATACGATTTTTTGTTAGTGATAGCCAAGCATGTTTTTTTTCTCTCTTTAGTTTTCCTTTTTCTCTTCTCCTTTTTATAGTTAAACACACTTGTAGCTGCGTTTTTTTAGCTGCATACTTTACATTATTTTTAAATTTTTTAAGAAGTCTATTTTTTGTTAGATAAAGTTGGTTTATGCATTACTGGCTTACAAAAAAAGAAAAAAAAAACAGTTTAAGAATTACAATGCAAGATTATAAAATACAACAATCACATATATAAAACGAATTCGGAAATATGTTTGGAATATTTGCATTATATACATGACATGGTACTAAATTGTATGACGCATTTAAAATCTTATTACTGTCTTGTGCTTAAAACGAGGGATTAGCACAAAAATCAATAAACTGAATTGAAATGGAAAAAATCAAAAAAGTTAAGGAGCTTTCCTACGTTCCTGTCCTTGATGTCTCTCTCATTCCGAGGTGAGGGCCAGGTTGCTTGCAAGACTTTCGATAGCTGGCTCGGCCGAAGCCCAATGCTCTACAAATTGAGCTATACACCCCAAAAAAGATGTAGTAGTAAATAAGGATTGGTGCGGAAAATCAAAGATGATGGCCCCTCTTCATCATATTAAGGGAGTAGCGCGAAGGAAGGCTAAGAATATAGCTGATAACAGGTAGTAATACGCCTGATACCGAATGGAGTTTCATGCGATTATGTCTTCCTGGAGTTTCTTGTGTATTGGCTCTGGATTTCTTGTTGTTGATCCTCCCCGAAAAACAGTCATAGCACAAAAAAGGGGCTTTTTAACGACCCGACATCAGTCCCTCGTCTATGAATGTGACTCCCTTGCTAGAAGGTCTCCCACTTATAGAACTATAAAGAAATGCCTGTAAGGTCTTTGGTCACTCCTTGGTAGCCTGTCCTAAGTCTAAGAAGCAGGTGACCCCTAATCCACCTGAGGGTGGTAGCAAGGCTACCTCTGAGGGCGATTGGATTAAGGTACAGAAGAAAAAACCTGCCCCAATTGACGAGACGAGAATGGTTGGGGGGTTGGTTTTTGAATTTTAATCAAAAACCCAAATGTTTAGAAGCGGTTTTTAGTTTCATATGAGAAAATCGAACTCGAAAGAACCACTCTGCTCCACCATGTATGAATATCCTTGTATATAGATTCTTGTGTTTGATATACGAAACTGCTATATAATTTCAAAGACTCGATTATTAAGTTTAATCTAAAAAGATATAATGGTATTTTAGTAAGTATAAATGGACACAAATGTAATCCATTTTCTGATATGATATCTACATTTTAAAATATCGTTCTAAAAAAATATCTACATTTAAAAAATAGCGTTATTTGAATGTCATAGTGAGGGTTAAACATAAAGACAACTTCTTACATTGAAGTTCTAGAAAGCAAGTAAAGGATACTCATAGACAAAATACTTCATTAGTTCATCGGTTACAAAAGTCCTATCAGTCTATTAGATTCATAACAAAATAAGGGTAAATACTCAAGTCTTCCTTGAACCCCATCATCTCCAACTTGGCTTTCTTTGATAAAAGGATGTGCTTGTCAGGTATGTGATTTATCATGTCATCCATTAGTTTTACGAACATTTGACCTTCATGAGACTTGTCTGGATATGCCATTATCTTGTAAGCAAACATAGTAGTGGTTTCAACCTTGTAGAAAATTTCATAAACCTATGAATATTAATCCTAACTATTCCCAAAATATATCCAATAACCTGTAAAGATTATTAACCCTCTCTGAAAGAGTTCATGTGCTTTTTAAGTATATTAAGTGATAAGTGCGGTGACCGGTTAGTTCCTACTCTAGGTAAGGAGTTAGTGATCCTCCCTAGTACCCATTGGATCCTATATTGACCAGATAATCTAATAATGGGGCAAGCTAGGTCCAAACCACCCGTATTATCAAAACCCAAAATTACACGATAGTCAAGGAATATCTAACGGAACCATAATCTAATAGGAAACAATCATAACAACTGTAATTACATAACTAGGCCAGCACTTTTAGTGCTTAGCCGTTCATGGTAACAGAAAAACAACAATAAATAGAAGAAATCATAGATTGAAAACTCATAATTCTTACAGTATTCGTATTTGAACGATTAAATACAAAAAGTAAGTAAACGTGATCTCCTGTACTCCAGTTGGACGTCTATCTTTATACTTTGGTATAAGGACTCTAGTATCTTAGTTATACAAGGTGTACAAGCAAATATCCAAGAAAATTATCATTTTGTGCAAAAAAAAATTATTCGAAAGTTATTAAGGTACAAATCTTGATTTCAAAACTTTTGTGTCAAAAACAATAAAGTTTGCATATTTAAGGTTCTTATAGGCTTAGAACTACTAGTTGTACAAGAAAATCAAAGAAAAAACGTTAAAAGGTGAATCTTTTAAGGTTTTGAATTTTGGTCTAGGCGATTTATACATTCTGGGTAATCAGACGATTTATACGTGGTTTGGATTCAGGCGATTTATACGCAGTATTTAGCTTGGGCGATTTATACATGGCATTAAGCTTGGGCGATTTATATGTGGTTTGGATTCAGGTGATTTATACGCAGTATTTAGCTTGGGCGATTTATACATGGCATTAAGCTTGGGCGATTTATATGTGGTTTGGATTCAGGTGATTTATATGCAGTATTTAGCTTGGGCGCTTTATACGTGGCATTAAGCTTGGGCAATTTATACGTTTGGTTAACCTTGGGCGATTTATACATCATACCTTGGGCGATTTATACATGGCTCTTCTAAGCGATTTATATGTACTTTGACTAAGTGATTTATACGTAATTTGGTCTCAGCCGATTTATACGTCTTTTAAGCTTAACCGATTTATACGTCTATTGAGCCAGACCGATTTATACGTTGTTTAACCCTGGGCGATTTATACGTAGTTGAAGCCAACCGATTTGTACGTATTTCTTTTAATCCATTTATACGTTTTTGGTTTTAACCGATTTATACGTATTTACCTTATTTTATACGGTATTTTCTTTGGTGTGTAAAATCCCGTGAATTATTTACTTATTTTCCCGATTTCTTCAAGAATTGTAAAATCCCGTGTAAACTCAAGACCTAAGGACTTCACTTTAACACAATTACTTCTTATCACTATTCAATCAACAAGTAATCTTTTCACATACCAACAACAATGACTACTATTGCTGAATTCATGATACTCTCTAGTGGTGACAATCGTCCACCAATGTTGGAAAAACCATTGTATGATTCTTGGAAAAGTAGAATGGAACTATACATGCAAAATAGAGAGAATGAAAGAATAATACTTGAATCAGTCAAACATGGTCCACTCATTTGGCCTACGATTGAAGAAAATGGGGTGACCAGGACAAAGAAATATGTTGAATTGTCTGCTACTGAGAAAATTCAAGTTGATTATGATCTCAAGGAAACTAATATCATTTTTCAAGGACTACCATCTGATGTATATTCACTCGTTAATCATCATAGAGTTGCCAAAGATCTATGGGAAAGAGTTAAACTACTAATGCAAGGTACATCATTGACAAAGCAAGAAAGGGAGTGTAAACTGTATGATGCATTTGATAAGTAGGCTCACATCAAGGGGGAATCACTTCATCAGTATTACTTGAGATTTAATCATCTGATTAATGACATGAACATTTACAAAATGAAATTGGAGCAATTTTAAGTCAATACCAAGTTCTTAAATAGTCTTTCACCTGAATGGAGTAAGTTTGTGACAGATGTCAAACTTGTAAGAGATTTGCAAACTACCAACTTTGATCAGCTTAATGCATATCTTAAACAACATGAACTCCATGCAAATAAAGTCCGTATTATGCGTGAGCACAATTAAGATCCACTTGCACTAGTTGCAAATCATCAGATGACACCGTCTCACTTCAACACTTATCAATCTTCATACAACAATTCATAACTCCAACAACAGTTTTCACCATCTCAGTCTCCTCAATATGGATCAATTCATCCCACACAACATTACTCAACTACTTATCCATCCACACCTCTTGCAATTACTAATCCGTCAGCACCATATCCAAATGCTTACTCATCTATAGTACATCAAGATGCTTGTCCACAACCACAATCCATTCCTCAAATTGAATATACTGTCTCCATAGTTAATCAACAAACATATCTTGTTGAATTTCCTCAGATAGACTCTGGTCTAGCAGTTCATGTGTTTAAGCAAGGAGATGACCTTATTGATGCCATTAACAAAATGATGTCATGTATGTCTACTATCGTCACATCTCGTTTCCCTTCTACCAACTATTAGCTAAGAAATTCTTCCAACCCAAGACAACAAGAAACTATTCATGATGGAAGGGTGACTATTCAACCAGTTCAGGGGAGACAAAGTTCATTTGCAGCTGGTACTTCTGGAATAAAGGCTAACATCTCAATAATAGGAGAGAATAATTTAGGTCAATAAAGGGTTGTGAAGTGTTTTAACTGCCAAGGGGAAGGTCACATGGCAAGACAGTGCCCAAAGCCAAAGAGGAAAAGGGATGCTACATATTTTAGGGATAAAGTTCTTCTGGTTGAAGCACAAGGATCTGGTAATGTTCTGAATAAGGAGGAATTGGCATTTTTGGCAGACCCTAGAGTTGCAGAAGGTCCAGTTATGCAGACGATCATTACACACAATGCAGCTTATTAAGTAGATGATTTGGATGCAGTTGATTCTGACTGTGACGAGATCTCTACAACCAAAGCAGTTCTTATGGCTAACTTGTCTAGTTACGGATCAGATGTTCTCTTCGAGGTTGTCTAAATTGTTTTATGGTATTTGGACTCTGGATGCTCAAAGCATATGATTGGAGATCGCTCTCAGCTCACCAATTTTGTTCACAAGTTTCTAGGTACAGTCAAGTTTGGTAACGACCATATTGCAAAGATTATGGGGTACGGTGATTATCAGATAGGGAATGCCATAATTTCAAGGGTTTATTATGTGGAAGGACTAGGATACCATCTATTCTCTGTTGGTCAATTCTGCGACCAATCTTAAATATCCTTCAGAAAAACACACATGTTACTGAGTTTGGAATCTGTAAGGTGTAGATTACTCTTAGGGATCCTCGAGAAACTCAACTTTAATAGATTGTTTAATATATGGATATGATAGCCGTCTTCCTCCAATTTGTCACTTGACCAAAGTTCCCTCAAAGACCAATCTTTTATGGCACCAACGCTTGTCACAATTGAACTTTATTGAAATTAAACAATTTGTCTAAAATTGTACCTTGTACGAGGTCTTCCCAAATTAAAATTTGAAAAAGATCATATGTGTTCGGCATGTGCAATAGGGAAAATCAAGAAACAATCACATAAACACTAAATCTAGAAGACACTAATCATGAAAACTAAATCAACTGCACATGGATCTTTGTGGGCCATATGCTGTTGCAAGTATAAATGGGAAAAAGGAACATCTACACATTGTGGAATTATTACTCTCATCACATTGTGAATTTCTAGCATCAAAAGGATGAAGCTCCTGATTCCATAATCGAAGTTTTCTAAAAATGGATTTATAACAAAGAAGGTACATTATTTACATGTTTAAGTTAAAAAGTATTTTTATAAAAGTAAATTTATAAAAATCTGTTACTGTTCACGACAGTGTATTGTTGAGAAATGTTTTTCTTGGATTGAGTTTTTAATTACGAAGACGTGAACATAAGAATCGCTAAAAACCGAATTAAAACGAATGAGATACAATTAAAATATAATTTCAATAATTAAAGTTATTAAAATTATTTTTATAAACTTTCACTTACTGTTACTGTTCATAACAATGCCTAATCATATAAAGAATGTAAAATTTTATTAGATTTTTCAAATACAAATCCATACATAAAAAGAACGTTAAAAACGGGATTAAAACGAGAAAGATACGAAGTTTTTACTAAAAGTAATATTTATAAATGTATTTAACCTTATAAATATTATTTTCTCAAACAATTAAATTATTTATATAGAAATTATATAAATAACACTTCAGGTGTTATTGGAAAATAACAAATTGTTGGACAAGTATATCATTTTTACAGCTTCAAATACATGGACATTTATTTTACAACTACAAATTAAATTGTTAATAAATTAAACAAACACTTTTAGGTGGTGATGTAACTATATAGAATTATATGTGGTATTAGTTATTCAAAGTACTTAGTACTCATACGACCTATATTTAATTAGGTTGCATTCGGTCTTATCCGTGACGTTTTCATTCTCTTGATTCATATACTTCAGTTTATTCACTAAGGTGAGTTCATAGCCCTATGTTTTATTATATCAATGATTTATAACTTTTGGGGTGAGAACCATGCATTGTTTTACAAATTAGACGCAAGTGTATATTTTTTTCTTGATTACGCGTTTGCCTAAGTAGCGATAACCCTTTGAGCTCACTATCATGAACTGCCAATTACTCTGTGTGAGCGCGAATGTTATAAATAAATCTATTTGGGATTGACATCCCCATCCGGGTGAGTAGCTCTCACTGGTGTCACAGAGTGAACCAACGGATGTATACCATGTCGGATTTGGGATGTTGCGGGTTAGAATATCATCAAGGGCAATGTTGGCAATTTATATTGCAATTCATTCATGTCGAGCTTCAGTGTCATGGGGCATACAAGTTTCAACATTTACTTAGGCAACACGTAAACAAGATTGGGAAAAACGTAAAGCATTTGTGTCTAATGTAAAAGTAACTAGCGTATTTCCAAAAGAAAGGCTTTAAGTAATTGCATCCGTAAGTAAAACAAAGTGTGATATCAATCATGTAACCAAGTTTGCAAACGAACATTAATAAGAGTTTGAAATCATTAGAGTAAACAAGTTTGTAAAGGAGCATGTTCTGACCCTAAATGTTATAAGGTAAATATAAAACAAGTAAAACGTGGGGGCTATGAACACACCTTAAGCAAACGATGAGATAGTAACACAACGATGAGACAAATGTAACCGAAGACTCTAACCGCGACCTAATTATAAGACGCACCTTAGAACGAGAAATAAATAACGAACGTTGCATAAAACTTGATAAACGAAATAGAGTTTGTGCTTTAGTTTAGTTATCAAAACGTGTCTTTGCGAACTTATTAGGTTTATAAAAGCGTTACGACATTCTTACGAAAAGTTACTATTTTTGAAAAGTTGCTATTTTAGGAAACTTTCTATTTTTGGAAAGTTCTAAGTTTCGGGATGTTAATACCGTCCCCTATATTGGTCAAGTCCACAATTCCATAAACGCACTAACGAAACCTAAACGCCTACTTTTCATTTCTATTTCGCTAATTCGTACTAACTTACTATTTTTAGTAACGTTCAACGGTATCGCTTTATCATTCTAAGAAAACTCTTAACCCTTCGTAATAAGATCAAATTACTACATTAATATTTTATAAGGCTTTCGAAACCTAAATGGACCTAACCCGCTTGAAAACGTTTTAATATATAAAATTATATGTACGAAAATAACTTGACGAAAATTAGGTCTATCTCACTCATAAAGCATTTTTAACACAACTTTCGCGAATTTGGAAGGGAAACGTAATTTTAGGCCATGTTTGTGATTTACACTTTGGCCGAAACGGACTCAAAAGGGGTCAAAATGGTCATTTTCGTTCCTGATCTGATCGTATAATAATCATTTTGCCGAAAAATGTTTCAAGTTTCATTTGAGCGTAACTCGATCGTTTTAAGTTCGATTTTACTGTTCGATATATGAAAAACTATTTATACGAAACGAGCTATCCAAAAACTACCTTCTTGACTAATGAAAACATTTTTAAGTCGCCCAAGACCCTAAAACAAATTCGGATCAGCAACCTTATTTTTCGTAAACGCTTCTAAAAATCCATACAAACTTCACAATAGTGTCTAACCTAACCTAATCTCCATTCACTACTAATCCACCATCAAAACCACCATTAAAACCACTTTAATCTCATCACCATCTTTGTTGCAACACATATGATCACTCATACTCGCAATCAAAACAATATGTAAATCAAAGAACCATAAAATATAACTAGTTCATGTGTCATCTTGTTTATTTTTAGAAGACTTGCGCAAACACAATAGGATCTAAACCAAGAGCATAAGAAAATAAAGAAATCAAAAGGAGGTTCAAGAAAGAGCTTACAAATGATAAAGGAATAAGATTGAACACTAGATCTATAACATACACTAAGATCTTGCAAAACTCCCAAATTTATTTGAAACCCTAACTATAGATCTTAAACAAAAACCCTTAAACAAATGAACCAACACTTGCATCTTCCTTAAATAACCTTGAATAATAGCTAGGAACACTAGATATTAAAGAGAAATCAAAGATATGGAAACCCTATTAAGGGTGTGTTTGTGCCGTGGGTGAGGAGAAGGAAAAGGAAGAAAGAAAATTTCTTGGTGGCTTGAAAAGAATAAGAACCCTAATGTGTATAGTATGGTATTTATAGGAGGATCCCAAGTACTAGGGTTTTGTATTGGTTGACAAGTCAACACACACACTTAACCAAGTATGTGTGTGGTTCGGTTATAGTACAAAAGAAAGGAAGGAAATAAAATTGCAAGAGTTTGGCTAGTGTGTGTAAAATTTATGAGAAATGAAATATGGATGGTATTTATAGGAAGGACTAAGCTTGGAGCCAAAGAAGTTGTCTTAGAGCCAAAGAAGTTAGGAGTGGAGCCAAAGAAAACTTAGAGCCAAAAGGTGAGCCAAGCCAAGGGAGGGGGAGGGGACCATGAGCTAAAGTGAAAAGATTCTCTTAAAATTAATTTAGTATGTGCATGAGTGTAAATTGAGTAGGGGGAGGGATATCCACAAAATTTTGGACATCTAATCCCGAGATATACGATAACTAGAGTTAACGTGAAAAGATTACGAGTTTTCGGGGTTCCATTTGATCAAAAACGCGAAAAACGCAAATTGTACGCGAAAACGTAGAAATCGTAAACGGAAGTGTACGTGACCTATGTAACACTTTGAAATGAAAAAATAATGCATATAACAAATATACTAATCTTAGTCCGAAGCCGGAACGCGTCCGATGACGTTTTTCAGTTTTACGCGAGACAACTTCCCGGTTTTAGGTTAAATTAATCACGTAAATGGTAAAAGGGGAAAAAAGTAAAAAGAAAAATAATATCGAGGGTAAAAAGTAAATTTTTTATACCATCACTAATGCACCGGATCCCATTAGAACTCCGTAATTAAGCGTGCCTGGGTGAGAGTAGTACTAGCTTGGGTGACCCGCCGGGAAGTAAATAGAAAAATACCAGTTACGCAGTAATCATTTTTATATGACAGTAAAAGGTCAAAAAAGTTAAAAAGTCAAGTCAGACCCAAAAAGTCAAAGGGTAAAATAGTCATTTAAAGTTTTGAAAATTGTCGGTTGTTACAGTACCCACCCCTTAAAGGAATCCCGTCCCGGGATTCGAACATGGCATTGCTAACTTTATTCAGCAAAATTTGGTGTTTCGACACTTCTTAAAATACATAATTTTTGGCTAGGTTTGACCAGGATATTTAATCCATCAGAGTAGGTATTTTTGAAAAATATCATTGCAAGTTTTATGTTAGATATAATCGCGTTGTAAAGAAAGTCTCTTGATAGTGGAAGCGTCAAGGGAGAAAGTATAGACGCTTGGGTATGTCTATATAAGGTTTTAAATGGTTAAAGGCAAAGTCTGGTTTCTGATATCTGTAATGTTCGATGATTAATATCGGACGAGGCTAATGGGTGTAAGTATTCAACTTACTTAGGAAGTACGAGGATGTATCATGACCGAAGTTTTCATACTAGTGGCCCGAAATGAATAGCTCGACTAGATGTTTTGTCAAGAGATGTTTATTTGGTTTAAGGGGCGAGGTTGTATCACCTAGTGGATAAGGTTATACGAGCTGGGACTGCTCACGGACCCAACAACAACAAACATAACAACAACAACTATAACAGACGGCGATGGGATATGAAGAGTGAGGGCATTTCAAGAAACAATATCCCCAGAATAAAAGTTAACGAATGGGAGGAGCTCGTGGGAGAGCTTATGTGGTAAGTGGTGGAATATTACACTCCTTCAGTTAGTTCGAGATTGAACCAAATTCATTAGCTCAAGAGTGCAACAAGTTTGTCATGATTGTAACGATTTGTAACGGCAAAAAGTAATAACTTAAGAATGAGATCAGGCAGTTCAAGTGAGGCCTTAAGATTTTGCTGAGTGGTAAGACACGATTGTGTTCCTAGATCTTTTGAACGGATTTTGGTAATTATCGGGTTCGAGTTCATACTCACATCATATCAGTAGTGTTCCCAAATCTTGATAGTAAGCACTATTTCTTTAAATTCTAGGTCGTGTGTCGTGTAGTTCTTCTCATGAACTGTCAGTGTAGAGAGTCATGAGCTATAACCTTCTCCTTCTGCCTAATTATAGTTCCTAATCCATTATGCAAGGTGTTATAGTAAACCACGAAGTTTTCCGTTTCGTCGGGTAAATGCAAAAAAAATTGGTGCACTACAAGGTTTCAATGTTAACAGTTGAAGGGCTTCCTCTTCTTCCTATTCCTATTCGTATTTCTCATTTTTCTGAGTTAGTTCGGTTAGAGGTTTCTCTATCCTAGAGAAATCCTCGATAAATTTGCGGTAGTAACCGACAAGACTTAAGAATTTGCGTATCTTCATCGGAGTCGTAGGCGTTGCCTAATCCTTGATTGACTCACTCTTGGCGGTATTGACGTGAATGTCTTGACTATCAACAACGTGACCTAGAAATTTCACTTTCGGGAGCCAGAAATCACACTTAGAGAAGTTGGCATACAATTCCTTATTCTTAAGCAATTCCGAGATATGCCTAAGGTGTTCCTCGCAGTCCTTATTTCTACTTGAGTAGATAAAGATATCATTGGTGAATACTATCATGAACTTATCCAAGTACGGTTTACACACCCGATTCATGAGATCCATGAATACCTTTGGTGCGTTAGTCCTAAATGCGGTTTTATAATATCTTTTTCTCGAACTCTAGTTGGTGGTAGCTAGTCCTTAGGCCGATTTTCGAGTAGACGCTACGTCCTCGTAGTTGATCGAAAAGATCATCTATACTAGGTAACGGGTAACGGTTCTTCACGGTCAGCTTGTTAAATTTTTTGTAGTCATTGTACATCCTAAAGGATCAATCCCTCTTTTTGACAAACAATACTGGAGCTTCCCGCTATGAGAAAATTGTTATTATAAATCACTTTGATCATACGACATACTACGCCGGAGACGGTCAACTCTCTTTCTCTCAACACATAACATGCCTCCGAGTCTCAAGTTTTCTCGCTCCAACGTACCAATCTTATCAAACAACATTGCTCTTGTTCACTAGTAATTATCGATGCATATCCATCACTCCTTTCCTTTGAATCGTTAAGGTTTCATCACCTAAGGGGATACGAACAGTATATTTTTTTCACATATGATCATGGCGTGGTACTTTGTCAACCAACCTATACTGGTGATAACGTCGAAACTACTAAGTTCTACGGGCATTAAGTCTATATCGGATGGATGGTTTAGACAATTCAGTGTTCAATCTCAAATGATAGTATCGTCTCCTATGATCTTTCCAGCGGCTAACTCAACAGTGTACTTAGTGTCTACGGTAGATGGGACGATGTCGTTTAAAGAGCTAAACTCAGCGGAGGTGAGGTTTTTATTAACTAGGTTCCATGTATTTGCAATAATTTTGTCCTTCGCTTTAACTTCATATTCATCAGAGGTTTTACCGGTACGAGAATCTCATAATTCACGTGATTCTAAATGACTAAAACGTAAGTCAATTAAAGGAAATCTCCTAGTTCTCTTGGTTATAACCCAATTAGGAAGATAAGTTCGTTACATTCTAACATCCTACAATCCGTAATTTCCATGACTATAGGAAGCATGATTTGGTCTCTCGGCTAAGGTTGAGGTGTTTCTATATGCTAAGGTTAGATAAAAGCTACTTAGTTATGACGCTTGCGTATGCGAATACACGTGACCGACACAACTCATGAATACGCACGCAAAATATTAATAAAACACAAGTACAATATAATCTCGTTGACAATGTAAAGGAATAGAAGAAAATAGAGATGGAAAGTACGGGTAATTTGACAAAAAAATTATGGTGACTACTCCCAGCATAGCATGGTCCTTCCTGAATTATAAATAGGTGATCGGGCTATGCATAATTTAGGAACTAACGATAAAATGCTCATTTCGTCAAACTATTGTTATGTAAAAAAAATCTTATACAGTATAAACGATATAGTTTATAAGGTAGCAAAACAGTTCGTGGTAATGAAAACAAGGTAGTTTATATAACGACACAAGATATTTTGTAAGATAACGGGAAATGTTTTATGAGGTGATAAAAAAATTGTTTACGAGAAAGTTACGTGATGGTTTATAATGTAATGGTAACAAATGGTTTACGAGTTGACAACCCAACAGTTTATAAAGTGGCAACGTAATGGTTTAAAAAAAGACACAAAGTAGTTCATAAGAGGATGACGACATAGTTTGTAAACTGGTGGTAGAATAGTTTATAACGCGACAACAACTATGTTTATAAGACGACACTAAAATAGTTCGTATGATACCATCCAATTAGTTTATAACAGTAAGACAGTTTATATAATAACAGTGAAATGGGTTGTAAGACGGTAACAGACTCAAGGAGTAGCTTACATACATTTACTAGAGAATTGAAGTGTAACTAACAAAATCGTCAGGACACAAATAGGACAAAGGATTTAGGAAAATCCACATAATACACGAAATTCACAAGAAAGTACTAGTGCAAAACACTTAGAGATTACAGTCTAAATCTACTTAGGTTTCACTAGATAAGGAAAAATCTCTCCTTAAGTATCAGCGTTATCTTTGACGGGTTAGAGTTCCTAGGAGTTTTAACCTCCTAAATACGGTTCACATGGTTCAGATTTCTAATTTGCCACTGCGGCCTCTAAGTCTTTATTGAAACGGGTGTCCTACAATTTCTACTCACATGGCCAACACTCTTGTAGTTATTGCACTTCAAAGTGCATGGTCTAGTGTGGTGTAACTTACGTTTGTTGTAGAAGGGTAACTCTCTTACACATCCATTCTTGAAATTTAGTTTAGCAATGTAAGCTCTCACAGCCTTTTTTCATTTGATTTGTTGTTGGCATTCCTTACCACCTTGGTTTCCTAACGTACGACCTAATCTATTTAGTAGCGAGCCATGTGGATTCTTTCCTCATAGACAGTATTAGCTTCGATGGCATTAGCAATTCGTTGGGTTACAATACATGTCACACCCCGCCTAGGCGGAAACACGAGGCGTAACATCATGGATATCATCACAACACAATGGTGTCAACAATAGAGATAACTAAATGAAATAGATAAACAAAGGAGACATAATG